>SJYC01003233.1:0-24851 GCA_006408675.1 Madoqua kirkii | reverse complement strand
TTGTTTTCCAGGCTTCTCTGGTGTACTAAAAGTCCTTTACCAACAGCCCAGTGCTAGTTAACCTGTTGTAAAATCTGTTTTGAGCTCTGGAAATGCACAAACTTTTAATCATACAAACTTTCAATATAGAGATGTGTGATCTACATTAGTTTGCCTGGGAAAATTTTACTCCAAGGACCCATTTCTCTGTTTACTCCTTCTTATCTGCCTGCAACACAGGAGATCTAGTGTGATCCCTGGGTTAAGAAGACCACCCTGGAGAAGGGCTTGGCTACCCATACCAGTATTCTTGCCTGGAGAATCCTGTGGACAGAGGAGCTGGGCAGGCTACAGTCCATGGGTTGCAAAGAGTCAGACACAACTGAGTGGCTAAGCCCACACAGTAGCAAACAAAGAGGGCTAGGTGGTTGTTTTGTAGTAATTGTATAAATCACTTGGGAGTCACAGGAAATATAAAATGCAGTGTTATTTAAGTGAAACCTTAGTTCTAGCTGGGAGTGCTTTCAATGTCCCATTTGTATTACCTTGCTGTTATTTATTTTCCAGTTTTGAGTACTTTTCCTGACCTCCAAATTTTTTTTTTTTTACTGTATTATCATAATTATTTAAAGGCTCCTAACATCAGCACAATCATTTATAGAACTCTCCTCCATATCCCAGAATAGCACTCATTTGGGCTTTACACTTGAAATCACTGGGAGAACCAAATGACTTCCCTGTTCTCTCCTCTCCTACTTTGAGTTTATCCTCCTTGATGACCAGGTGTATTGTGATTCCTCAAAGTGTGAAGATGACTTCTCTTGTGAGGAAAAATTTTAAAGTACTGTTGACTTCAAAAATGCACAATGTGAGAATTGCAAGTTCAGTTTTAACTGGGTCAAATGAGGACTATAGCCCAGGAGATAGCTCTGAGAAACTGCTCCGAAGAGGCAGGGGTGCAGGTCAGGGAATCTGTAATCCTGGTGAAGGAGTACATGCAGTCAAGCACACATTTTTTTGGAGAAGATTTCCGCTAGTCATGAGGAGCAGTCATCAGCATGAAGGATGTTCTAGACATGAAGCAACCCAAGAACTGGGCTCATAAAACCAGCTCCTGAAAATATATGACTATCTATAGATTCATTCTGCAGTTTTTCCCAAAGCACAGAGAATCTCATTTCTGTTCTCCACCCTGAGCTCCTTTCAGGAGGTGCTGAAAATCAGCAGCTGCAGCGCCACATGATTTGATCCTTGTAGAGGTATATGGCAAGTGCCAATTGTTATTGAGTTGCTCAGTTGTGTCCGCCTCTTTGGGACCCCATGGCCTGCAGCATGCCAGGCTTCCCTGTCCTTTACCATCTCCTAGAGCTTGCTCATGTTCGTGTCCACTGAATCGGATGTCATCCAGCCATCTCATCTCTGTCATCCCCTTCTCGTCCTGGCTTCAATGTGCCAAAGGTAAGTGCCGATTTGTAGTTGGCACTTCCTAGTCCTACTTCCTCTGTGTCATCAAACCTCTTGTTTAAAGCAGTTAAACCTTTGCTTAACCCTAATCCTTCTCTGCTTTCCCCCAGACAGATCATAAATACCACACTCCTAACCCAAAGCAGAGGAAACAAAATCTTATCCTATGGGTAAGATTGGCCTCTTGTGCCAAGATCTAGTTGATTCCAGTCTTCAATATTACCGCTACTATTCATGACAACAACAACCAACGTCTATAGAACTTTCTCTGTCCCAAACGGTGTTCTGAACACTTGAATGATATTTACTCTGTTGACAGTAATAGCAGTTGCTTTCGGTGCATACTCTTGTTAATAGATCTATTTTATTGATGTGGAAACTGAAACTCACAGGAGTTAAGTGGCTTCTGTAAAGACATAAGGCCAAACAGTGGTTGAGCTGAGGTTTGCAGTTTAAATTCAGGTAGTCTGGCTCTAGGTCCATGGCCTCTTACTGTCCCCCCCTGCTGCAGTGTCGACTTATGGGCACACGTTCTTTAACGTTCTATCCTGCTTTTGTGAACCTTATTCTCTCTTTTATATCCGTTTAGACTGTGAGCTCCTTAGAGATTTTCCAGTGTGGCTAGTAAAATTCCTGAGGTCCTCTAAATAGTCTCTGAATGGAAGAGAGACAGTTTTCTTGCACACATAAAATCCACATGAGTACTTCACATGTTGAGGTCAGAGCCTCAGAAAGAAAATATCACAACGGGAGTGATAATGATAAAATTCAAAGGGAGATAAAAATCTCAAGTATTTTAAGGTCAAACACTAGAATCTTGGGGACACTGCCCTGGTTAAGTGGCAAGAGAAAGGAAGTAACATAAGGTGATTCAGCAGGGGAGTGATGTGAGGCCAACAGGGTTAAATCAGGGAAGCTGAGAAGTAGGCTCTGCAAATCCGCTGATGGAGGAAACTTGAAAATTGAAGAGCATAGACTAGAGATAACCAATTTTCTTGGTGACTTTAAGCCACACAAGGAACACTAGCACCCAGGTTTTGGTATCTAGTTCAGTTCAGTTCAGTTGCTCAGTCATGTCCAACTCTTTGTGACCCCATGGACTGCAACATGCCAGGCATCCCTGTCTATCACCAACTCCCAAAGCTTACTCAAACTCATGTCCATCAGGTCGGTGATGCCATCCAACCATCTCATCCTCTATCATCCCCTTCTCCTCCTGCCTTCAGTCTTTCCCAGCATCAAGATCTTTTCCAGTGAATCAGTTCTTCGTATCAAGTGGCCAAAGTATTGGAGTTTGAGCTTCAGCATCAGTCCTCCCAGTGAATATTCAGGACTGATCTCCTTTAGGATGGACTGGTTGGATCTCCTTGTAGTCCAAGGGACTCTCAAGAGTCTCCAACACCACAGTTCAAAAGCCTCAATTCTTCGGCACTCAGCTCTCTTTATGGCCCAACTCTCACATCCGTAGGTGACTACAGGAAAAACCACAGCTTTGACTAAATGGATCTTTTTTGGCAAAGTAATGTCTCTCTTTTTAAATATGCTGTCTAGGTTGATCATAGCTTTTCTTCCAAGAAGCAAGGATCTTTTAATTTCATGGCTGCAGTCACCATCTGCAGTGATTTTGGAGCCCCCCAAAATAAAGTCTATCACTATTTCCATTGTTTCCCCATCTATTTGCCATGAAATGATGAGACCAAATTCCAGGATCTTAGTTTTCTGAATGTTGAGCTTTAAGCCCACTTTTTCACTCTCCTCTTTCACTTTCATCAAGAGGCTCTTTAGTTCTCCTTCAGTTTCTGCAATAAGGATGTCATCTGCATATCTGAGGTTGTTTATATTTCTCCTGACAATCTTGATTCCAGCTTGTGCTTCATCCAACATAATGTGTCTATGGCATTCTACAATAAATGAAACTAGGAATCCTTAGAGAGGAGGCTAATTCTGGAACTGGAGCGTCTTGTTGTGACCAAAAGTGAGAAAATGCAGGTAGAGAGAGAGGAAGGAAGAACAGGAACTGGAGGAAAGGAAGGGATAACGAAACGAATGAAAACCCATAAATTTCTGATTTCCTAAAATAGCCTGTAATCTCAAATTTAAAGAGAGTGACTTTTTCATATCATGCTTCATTCTGCCACAGGTCATGTGGGTACCTGTGTCCATGAGTGCATATAGTGATAAGATGACAGTATTAATTAGAGCATGATTATTACTAAGGGGTCTAGAAGGACTCAAGGTTGGTGTGCAGGCTTTGCTGTACACATTCCCATCTTGGCATCTGAGAGGAATCACCACTCCTGCTTTTTTCCTAAGGGATGAAAACACTAAATGCTTTAGACACATGGAGAGAGTCCCTGAGAATATCCCCGTGGCATGGTCAGGCTGTCCACCTTAGTCTCTGGATTGTACAGGGTTTCTCAGATACCTGTCCTCTCTGAAGGGCATTGACATAAGGGAGCTCTTCTCAACTGTAGCAAATGGGATTAAGGTTCATATTCCTCCTTGTACTTATCAAGCCTTTCTGGGAGGGATCGGACTCTGTTCTTTGTTGCTGTTTCTTGAGCTTCCGTCTAAGGATTCCTGAGCTGTCCAATGCCTATGCTTTTTACTCTGCAGTCTGATCCTCTCCCAAAAATAGATCCTGTGTATTCTGCCCCATTTAAGGTAAATAGACTGAGTTGCCGTGCTTTTAACCCTCTCCCTCTTCATTCCCAAGACGTGACACTCCTCCAGTCTCTGTCCCGATCAAGCCCTCGTTTCTATAAGCTTCATTCTGACCCCTCCTTTACCAGATTATATATTGCTTGCTAGAGCATGTGATACAGCCAGTGCCCGGGGTTCACAGCTAGGAACAGATCTAGATAACTCATCATCATTCTAAAGTCATCTTAAAAGTCACTTTCAGTTCATTTCATTAAAACAGAGGCTACAAAAAACTTGTATGCCTGTGAGTGAAAGTTGCTCAGTCATGTCCGATGCTTTGCGATCCCATTATATAGTCCGTGGAATTCTCCAGGCCAGAATACTGGAGTGAGTAGCCGTTCCCTTCTCCAGGGGATCTTCCCAGCCCAGGGATCAAACCCAGTTCTCCCACATTGCAGGCAGAGTCTTCAACAGCTGAGCCACTAGGGAAGTCCAAGAACACCAGGGAAGGCCTATATGCCTGTAGGGGGGCATGTAAAAGAAATTATCCATTTAGGACTGAGATCAGGAAAACAATAGTTAGCAAGATTGGCAGTAACTCTTGGCCTCCCTATCAGAGAGACAGCAGGGAGCGGTGGGGACTGTGGCATATAGGAGGACCCAGTACCAAGCAGGTAGCTACTACTGAGCTTCTACTCATCATTATTGAACAGGAATGCTGGACTATTCCTGTGAAGCTTTCTTCTTTGTCAAGACAAGCCAGAAGTCCAGACTTGTGTGCTTAGTCTTTGAATCCATCCCTTATGTTTACATTTTCTTTTATTTAAAACACTTATTGGGTTAAATAAAACAAATCTAGGGGCAAGATATTACTTACCTACCGCAGGAGCACTGCCACTGCATTTAAAGAAGAAAGCATACAATGCTTTCCTCATAATCATGGCATTGTGTGAACAGGATTAATAGCCCAGTTACAGGCTAATAATTTCATAGCAACCATGCAGTTATTATGTATTGCATATATGCAATTGTGTCATAATGAGCTGTCTCATAACAAGATTGGGCAGGCAGTAAAACCGTTTTATGGTTCCAAGAGAGAGCAGCTCCTGAGGTAGCTGACGGTGGTTATTGTGTCTTTGCTGAGAGGGGGAGTTTGGGATGGGAGACTCAATTAAAATAAATAAATTTTAAAAATGCTCTCTCAACTCTTCTAAGTCCCAAGTTTTGCAGTGGTGTGCAGCGCTTTCTCATAATAACCTTTCTCGGATCTCCTCTCCTGTTCTTTCTGCCTACTCCAGCCTCCCTCCCGACACTGCCTCCACGAGGGGGATGGATGTGCTGGGCTGGTGAGCCCAGAGCATCCTCGTGTTTTCTAGTTACTTGTTTCTTTCTCTGTGAGATGAGAACTTAATAAACTAAAGGTTTATCATTACCAAAGAGAGCACCATTTTTGCTTAAACACACATTTCAGAAAAGATGAAGCTTATTATTCCACTAAGACTGGAAAACATTTGAAAACTAGAGATAAGCCCATTTTTCTGTCACTTCCTTTAAAATATGCTTTTCCATAGATGCTCTCATACATATGCCGTCAGCTATTATGAATGATCCCTGAATCTAACTTGTAACTATATGTTCAACTACCTGCCAGGTATCTCTGCTGGAATTGCCTTTGGCATTTTATTGTGGCTCAAGTCTGCTCACTATTCTTTATTCCATACGCTGCTTACTTCCCCTGGACAGACACTGGGGCTCAAGCTCAGCTCTGACTCATCTCTTACCTTCAAACTAACTAGTAGTCCAGCCCTACCTAGTCAACATTTGAAATGCAGCCAAAATTCAGTCTTCTTTCAGCCCTTCCATGTCTTCCAAGGACATTTTCTTATTTTTTCTTTTTTTTCATCATGTGAAACCTTTTTTAAAATTGGAATATAATTGCTTTACAGTGTTGTCATAATTTCTGCAGGACAGCAGCCTGGACAGCTCTGTGTACACATTTACCCCCTCCCCCTTGCACCTTCCTCCCACCTGCACCACCCACCCCGCTAGGTCGTCACAGGGCACCACGCTGAGCCCCCTGTGCCATACCGCAGATTCCCGCTAACTCTGCCTGACATGTGGTCGCGTACATCTGCCAACCC
This sequence comes from Madoqua kirkii, assembly GCA_006408675.1. Lineage (NCBI taxonomy): Eukaryota > Metazoa > Chordata > Mammalia > Artiodactyla > Bovidae > Madoqua > Madoqua kirkii. The sequence continues at coordinate 18,624 of SJYC01003233.1, read as the reverse complement.
TAATTCCCCCAGCTCTCCCCACTCACCTCCTCGCCCTCTGTGTCCACGTGGCCCTGCTCTGTGTCTGCATCCCCCTCCCTGCCTTGGAAGCACGTTCGTTTTAATAAACTAAAGGTTTATCATTACCAAAGAGAGCACCATTTTTGCTTAAACACACATTTCAGAAAAGATGAAGCTTATTATTCCACTAAGACTGGAAAACATTTGAAAACTAGAGATAAGCCCATTTTTCTGTCACTTCCTTTAAAATATGCTTTTCCATAGATGCTCTCATACATATGCCGTCAGCTATTATGAATGATCCCTGAATCTAACTTGTAACTATATGTTCAACTACCTGCCAGGTATCTCTGCTGGAATTGCCTTTGGCATTTTATTGTGGCTCAAGTCTGCTCACTATTCTTTATTCCATACGCTGCTTACTTCCCCTGGACAGACACTGGGGCTCAAGCTCAGCTCTGACTCATCTCTTACCTTCAAACTAACTAGTAGTCCAGCCCTACCTAGTCAACATTTGAAATGCAGCCAAAATTCAGTCTTCTTTCAGCCCTTCCATGTCTTCCAAGGACATTTTCTTATTTTTTCTTTTTTTTCATCATGTGAAACCTTTTTTAAAATTGGAATATAATTGCTTTACAGTGTTGTCATAATTTCTGCAGGACAGCAGCCTGGACAGCTCTGTGTACACATTTACCCCCTCCCCCTTGCACCTTCCTCCCACCTGCACCACCCACCCCGCTAGGTCGTCACAGGGCACCACGCTGAGCCCCCTGTGCCATACCGCAGATTCCCGCTAACTCTGCCTGACATGTGGTCGCGTACATCTGCCAACCCTAATTCCCCCAGCTCTCCCCACTCACCTCCTCGCCCTCTGTGTCCACGTGGCCCTGCTCTGTGTCTGCATCCCCCTCCCTGCCTTGGAAGCACGTTCGTCTGTACCATTTTCTAGATTGTACACATACGCATCAATGCACGATATTTGTGCTCCTCTTTCTGACTTGCTTCACTCTGTAGTAGTTTCTGAGCTGATCATTTTTGTCTCTGAGCTGCCTCTTCTCTAATCTGTTATTCACAAGTTTCCCAACCGTACTTTCTTGAAAACAGAATGGTAACTCCACTTCATTATGAGACTGTCAGGACTCCCCGGCGGCCAGGGGGACTGGGAGGAGACAGCACCGCTATTGCTTTTTGTGTCTCAGAGCTGAGGCTTTTTCTCGTTTCATCCTTTAAAAACATGATTTGATCTCTAGTCAGTGTGAAGCTACACAGCCAGTCTTCCCTTACGGTGTGATGAGGATTCAGCCTCTCCTCTGAAGTATCATTAGCATCAGAGAAATGTGGGTAAGAATGGCCCAATCAGTGTTCTCTTTGTCACCTGAGACCAGCCTTGATAGACCTCTGGGGTCTCTGTCTTTAAGGTTGTACCTGGGCCTCTGGCAGGATGAATGCTTAGAATACTGTTTCAAATCATCATAATTATCATTTCATCCGGAAACATTGATAAGATTATCATTTTCTTGGCTACACCCTGCATGTTATTAAGTGGTCTAGGAGAAGGAAGGGCTTCCCAGGGGGCACTAGTGGTAAAGAACCCACCTCCCAGTGCAGGAAACATAAGAGATGCGGGCTCGATCCCTGGGTCAGGAAGGCTCCCTGAAGGAGGAATGGCAACCCAGCGTTCTTGCCTGGAGACTCCCATGGACAGAGGAGCCTGGCAGGCTATGATCCCTAGGGTTACAAAAAGATGGGCACCACTGAGTGACTCGGCACACACGCTGGGAGGAGTCCTGGGGTCTGGATAGGATCCTGCCTAGGGCTCCTGTGCTTTACTGGGTCCTGTAGTCCTTGTGTGTGCTGACAAGACATCGCATGCTTGGATGGGCAGCATCATTGGTTCACACCTTGTGTGTACCCAGGCCACCGTCCTCCACTGGCCAGAAGAAGGAACAGGAGACAAGTGAGTATTTGCACAAAATGATGGATTAAATAGGATACGGGAGGATGCTCCCTGTTGAGTTCTTGTTGGTTAGTTGGACCAGAATGATAGAGGGTCACCAGGGTTTTCATAGTAGAGGGGCTTGAACTCAAGGCTGCAGCCTAGCAGCTAGGGAGCAGTTGTTTGCTCTGGAATTAGCTAATGAGGCTGTCTTTGTTCGAGCGTTGGAAAGCCTCCAGAACCCACTCAGGAGGGAAAGTAACAAATGGCCTTGTTTGTTACCTCCGGATAAATCTTCATGGTGAAAGATGCATTGTTCCACCTCTTCAGCCTTCCCCCTTCTTTCCCAGTGGACCCTCAATTACTATGGAGACCAAAAACTAACTAAATAAATAATACATGGACATATGTATTCTTTCTTAAAGTAAAAACCGATAGGGAAAAGTTTGAGAGTAAAGACTAGTTAGAAGTGGCTGTGATGTTCAGGGTCTACAGGTGATATTCTAAACTTACTGGGCCCATGCAAACATTTCTGATGATTTCAACACCAGTTATTTCTGTTAGCATGTGATCACCAGCAGCTGCTGGCATTGCCTGAATATGCAAACACAGAAGCTGTGGCAGTCAGCTCGCTCCTTTCAATTAGGATGGACCATCTCATAGGGTCATTTTTATGTTTTTCTCTAATAATTCTCTGCATGAATTTTATTTTTACAGAGAATAATCGTCTCGTGGACTTCTAAATTTTCATTGCTTTTACTGCTATAATTTTCAATGAATAAATTGTTAACAGGGGTTTATTAAGCATCTACTTTGTGCCATATGATATTCTGATTATGAGGAATGCCAACATGTTTAATCCAGAGTCCATGATTTTCAAGCAACTCGGTAGAATGGGGAAAATAAATATAAAAAGCAAGTAGTTACAATCTAACACATATGTGTCAGTGTTTTAGGTACCCTTTGGCACAGAGGAAATTGTCAATTTGGACACATTTTAGGGAATGTTATTAGGTGAAAGCAAGGAGGAAGAGGGTTTTAACAGAGGTGGTTATTTTACTATGCATATGATAGCATGCTACTATATGTAATCTAGTGTGTTGAATTACTGGATTGTTATATGTAATCTAGGTGTTGCATTTGCTTTGACAAAGGGGTAAATATTGTTCACGACACTTGTGTGAGGTATCTCTCTCTTTAGTCGCTAAGTCATGTCCAACTCTCACGACCCTATTGACTGTAGCCTGCCCGGTTCCTCTCTCCATGGGATTCTCCAGGCAAGAATACTGGAGTGGGTTGCTATTTCCCTCTGCAGGGGATCTTTCAGATCCAGGAATCGAACCCAGGTCTCCTGCATAGCAGGCAGATTCTTTGCTGACTGAGCTATGAGGGAAGCCCGCGTGTAAGGTATACATGGATGTGTTTATGAGTGTGATGTACGCACATGGTTATTTCACTGATGTGTATGTTTATATGTGTTTGTGCTGTTACAATAAAATGTGTATCCATTTTTGGACTTAGCATTCAAACGCACTTAATCATTTAGATGATGGAGAGGGCAGAATTCGTAAAGGAATTTATATACATTTTTTGTATCTAATTTTATTTTTCTAACCACTAATATAAAAAGTTTATTATACTAGTCAACTGAGTTTTTTTTTTTCTTTCAAAGAAATAAAAACACTTGGATTGTAGCAAAGACAGCATTCCTCCTGGCCTACAAAGCACTCCTCTAACACTTGGAAAAAACTAAATATTCAGGAGTGTGTGGAATTTCAGTTCCAGAGAGTTAGGAGAAATCGTGTAGATCCAGATGGAATATTCTACCAACTGGCAAAGTGTAATTTAAGAAACCACCATCCTCCATAGTGGAAAAGGAGAGAAACTCGAGATTTGTCTGTAGCTTAGAATACATATTTTCTGGTGAAAAAATAGAATTTAGGTAAGTCAGGCAGAGGGAATGAACATTTACAAGACCACAGGAAAAATAGCAGTTTGAACCACATATTTAGATGTTAACCCACATTTTTTTTTTCATGGTAAACCAGGCTCTAAGAGCTTGTAAATATTTTTCCCATCATGGGATCACTTAGATTATATTTTAAAGCTGTTGATATCTGGTTTCATTGATAAACATATCTGGATTTTTTGTTTTCTTCTGTTTGTAACCCAGTGCTTGCACATTGTCTTGACATTTGCTATAAAATGACTGCAGATATAATACAGGCTTTGGAGACAGCAGAGTTCAAAATTTTGCACCATCAATATAGTTTTTCTGGGAGAAATAATAATGTAGAAGCCACTGAGAGTTTGGTTGAAATTGAAAGTGTTAGTGGCTCAGTCATGTCTGACTCTTTGTGACTCCAGGCACTGTAGCCCCCCAAGCTCCTCTGTCCATGGAATTCTCCAGGCAGAATACTGAAGTAGGTTGTCATTCCTTTCTCCAGGGGATCTTTCTGAGAGAGGTTGGTTATCTCTGAATAAAATTGCAATCTGTTTTTTCTTTCCTCATGTTTACATAATACTGTGAAATTTTAGGATTAGATTAGAATTAGTGATATGAGTGGTGGAGAAGAGAAAAAAGTTGGACAAGTTACAGAAACCAGCAAGGGTATTGGAGATAGTGATCTAATTTCACCAGCATTGGAAGACATTGATCCCTGTTGTGTTTTAATTCAAACAAAAAGGAAACTGAAGCACAAACAGACTTCTCCTAGAGCTCTCTAGAGCAGCTACATTGTATCCCCTTCATGTAGTGGGGCTAAGAAGGATGCCTCCAGCTGGAGATCTGTGGATAGCACTGAACTCTGACAGCCTTGGATTTTTGCTGGTACTAGGTCGTGTTGGAGAAGACTCTTGAGAGTCCCTTGGACTGCAAGGAGATCCAACCAGTCCATTCTAAAGGAGATCAGCCCTGGGATTTCTTAGGAAGGAATGATGCTAAAGCTTAAACTCCAGTATTTTGGCCACCTCATGCGAAGAGTTGACTCATTGGAAAAGACTCTGATACTGGGAGGGATTGGGGGCAGGAGGAGAAGGGGACGACAGAGGATGAGACGGCTGGATGACATCACCAACTCGATGGATGTAAGTTTGAGTGAACTCCGGGAGTTGGTGTGGACAGGGAGGCCTGGCATACTGCAGTCCATGGGGTCGCAAAGAGTCGGACACGACTGAGTAACTGAACTGAACTTAACTGAACTGAACTGAGGTCAGCTTCTATGTTGCCTGGCAGTACTGGTATCCAGCCAGCCTAGGGCATCTCTAGGTTCCTCTGTCATGAGGGCAATATGTTAATGAATAAAAATGCCAAATAGGAATGGGACATGACTCCAAATATGTGTAAACTGGAACTCTCCTCTTTAAATTGGTTGATTTTTTCCTTCATATGCTTTTTAAATATACTCTTCGTAAGAATGCCAGGGGGCATATTGATAAACGGTGTTTATTCATCTGCCATGTCCAATTTGGACCTGCTATTTGAAGATCCAGTTCTAGGACCTTTATGTATGAAAATGTTCTTCTATATAATCCAGCTCCCAGTGATCCTCCCCTCCTCTACAGACATAGTTTTTATTGACTCAGTTCCTGAAAGAGAGGTAATACATTGTGATGAAAATAAAATTGAACTGCAAATTGGAAGACCAAGATTCTAGTTCCCGAGCCTTCTCATATACCTGTTTAGCCATATAATTCAATCCCTAGGTCTCCTTCACTGATTCAGAGTGGTGAGTTTGTGTGGGAGGGAGTCCACCATAAGATATTGGATCCAAAAGAGTAAGCGAGTGGAAGGGACTCATTCCATCAAAAGAGACTGAGGTCTGCCTGCCACAGTCACAAGACCAGAGTGTAGACTTCAGAGAAAACCCAGATGCAGGGCAGGCTTTTAAGGCCATAGAGGGAGGCTGTCAGATAGAAGTTTGGGGAAGAAATCAGTTGGTAGATTGATTACTGTCTATTCAGAGATACACTTTGATCCTGTAGAGGAAAAGGCTAATGTTTATAATATGTTGTGGAGCAAGAAGAGATATTCTGCCATCAGTTCACTTTGGTCACTCAGTCGTGTCCAATTATTTGAGACCCCATGGACTGCAGCATGCCAGGCTTCCCTGTCCATCACCAACTCCCAGAGCTTACTCAGACTCATGTCCATTGAGTCAGATGCCGTCCAACCATCTCATCCTCTCTCATCCCCTTCTCTTCCTGCCTTCAGTCTTTCCCAGCATCAGGGTCTTTTGCAGTAAGTCAGTTCTTCATATCAGGTGGCCAAAGTATTGGAGTTTCAGCTTCAGCATCAGACCTTCCAATGAATATTCAGAACTGATATCCTTTAGGATGGACTGGTTGGATCTCCTTGCAGTCTGCTCCAACACCATAGTTCAAAAGCATCAATTCTTTGGCACTCAGCTTCCTTTATAGTGCAGCTCTCACATCCATACATTACCACTGGGGAAACCATAGCCTTGACTAGATGGATCTTTGTTGGCAAAGTAATGTCTCTGCTTTTTAATATGCTGTCTAGGTTGGTTGTAGCTTTACTTTGAAGGAGTAAGTGTCTTTTGATGTCATGGCTGCATTCACCATCTGTGGTGACTTTTGACCCCCAAAATAAAGTCTGACACTGTTTCCACTGTTTTCCCATCTATTTGCCATGGAGTGATGGGACCAGATGCCATGATCTTTGTTTTCTGAATGTTGAGCTTTAAGCCAACTTCTTCACTGTCCTCTTTCACTTTCATCAGGAGGCTTTTTAGCTCCTCTTCACTTTCTGCCATAAGGGTGGTGTCATCTGCATATCTGAGGTTATTGATATTTCTCCCGGCAATCTTGATTCCACCTTGTGCTTCTTCCAGCTCAGCATTTCTCATGATGTACTCTGCATAGAAGTTAAATAAACAGTGTGACAATATACAGCCTTGACAGATTCCTTTTCCTATTTGGAACTAGTCTGTTGTTCCATGTCCAGTTCTAACTGGTGCTTCCTGACCTGCATATAGGCTTCTCAAGAGGCAGGTCAGGTGGTCTGGTATTCCCATCACTTTCAGAATTTTCCACAGTTTATTGTCATCCACAGTGAAAGGCTTTGGCATAGTCAATCAAGCAGAAATAGATGTTTTTCTGGAACTCTCTTGCTTTTTCCATGATCCAGCAGATGTTGGCAATTTGATTTCTGGTTCCTCTGCCTTTTCGAAAACCAGCTTGAACATCTGGAAGTTCACGGTTCATGTATTGCTGAAGCCTGGCTTGGAGAATTTTGAGCATTACTTTACTAGTGTGTGAGATGAGTGCAATTGTATGGTAGTTTGAGCCTTCTTAGGCATTGCCTTTCTTTGGGATTAGAATGAAAACAGACCTTTTCCAGTCCTGTGGCTACTGCTAAGTTTTCCAAATTTGCTGGCATATTGAGTGCAGCACTTTCACTGCATCATCTTTCAGGATTTGAAAGAGCTCAACTGGAACTCTAGCTTTGTTCATAGTGAGGCTTTCTAAGGCACACTTGACTTCACATTCCAAGACGTCTGGCTCCAGGTGAGTAATTATACCATCGTGGTTATCTGGGTTGTGAAGATCTTTTTTATACAGTTCTTTTGTGTATTCTTGCCACCTCTTCTTAATATCTTCTGCTTTTGTTAGGTCCATACCATTTCTGTCCTTTATCGAGCCCATCTTTGCATGAAATATTCCCTTGATACCTCTAATTTTCTTGAAGAGATCTCTAGTCTTTCCCATTTTGTTCTTTTCCTCTATTTCTTTGCATTGATTGTTGAGGCAGGCTTTCTTGTCTCTTCTTGCTAGTCTGTGGAACTTTGCATTCAGATGCTTGTATCTTCCCTTTTCTCCTTTGCTTTTCACTTCTCTTCTTTTCACAGCTATTTGTAAGGCCTCCTCGAACAGCCATTTTGCTTTTTTTCATTTCTTTTCCATGAGGATGGTCTTGATCCCTGTCTCCTGTACAATGTCACAAACCTCCGTCCCTTATAAGTGCATCCCTTATTGACCTCTATACTATTACTGCATAGTGTAAATAGTATAAGTGTTTTTTTTTCTTCACAGTGTAGATTCCATTGATTTCATTGATTCATAAGGTCATCGAATATTGATTGAACATATACTATATGCCAGCTACTTTGCTAACATTACAAAAATGAGTAATCGAAACATGCTATATAACTTCATGGATCTTACTATATGGAGCAACTTTGAAATAAAACTTTCTATGAAAATGATATAGATGATCTTATTTCAAAGCAGAAGTAGAGACACAGACGTAGAAAACAAATATATGGATACCAAGGGTTTAGAAAGTTGGGGGTGGGGGCGGTGGAAGAATTTAGGAGATTGGGATTGACACACATACATTCTTGATACTATGTACAAACCGGATGAAAAAGGGAAGATGAGAGAGGAAATATTTATTGATCCCCTACTGGGTACTGAAGTGTTAGTCACTCAGTTATGTCCAGCTCTTTGTGACCCCATGGACTATAGTCTGCCAGGCTCCTCTGTCCATGGATTTCTCCAGGCAAGAACATTGGAGAGGGTAGCCATTCCCTTCTTCAGGGGATCCTCCCAGCCTGGGGACTAAGCCCAAGTTACCTGTATTGCAAGCAGATCCTTTTACTCTCTGAGCCACCAGGGAAGCCCTGTACTAGTCACAGCACTGAGCACTAAACTTATGTTACTTCATCCAAATATAACATTAAGAAGCATTTCTGATGCTCTAGGTATTCCTGCTACACTGCACATTAGTTTGTGTTTATGGATACTTTCAGATATTTTCATTGGTTGACCTAGCAGTGTTAACCACTTCTAAAGCAAGTAAATGTCATCTTTCCCAAAAGACATATGTCCTTCCTTACTAGGCACGATAGCTCTTGCCATGTACCCTCCTGAGAAAGAGGGCAGGAAGTGGCCATCTTTATGCTAACATTATTAATGAGTTGCTTACTCATTTCTCAGAGCTTGTATGGCGAGAGCAATGCTCATTTCTTCTTTATTCTGTGAGTCTGGACTGAAAGCTGCCGATTCCTGAAAATGGGGTAACTTTCCCCTTTGGTTTCCGGAGTGGCTCCATTGGTAAAGAATCTGCCTGCAATGCAGAATACCGGGGTTCAGTCCTGGGTCAGGAAGGTCCCCTGGAGAAGGGAATGGGAAACCTGTCCAGTGTTCTTGCCTGGAGAATTTTGTGGACAGAGGAGCCTGGCAGGCTACCATCCATGGGGTGGCAAAGAGTCCGACTCAACTGAGCGACTAACACTTTCCCTTTGGAGAGAGCAGTTTGTCAGTGGGATGTGAGGCAACCCTGGCTAGACTATGGAATTTTCTACAAGGGGCTCAGTCAGCTGTTGGTTTATTAGACTGGTACCTGGAGAAAGACCAGGCCACTTTACAATGGAAAGGCTCAACTTTTGAATGCCAGTTTCAATTAGTTATAACAATATAGTTTTATTTCTCTTAAAAAGCATAGGAAGATGACCAATCCAAACACATGGACAGGCTCTATACAAAGAGTAAATAAAATATTATAGGAAATGCATATGGTGCATGTGAAATGAGAAAGGCAAAATATAAATTATTTATGATCTGAAACTATAAAACTAACTGAAATAAGCACTTATTTAAAAGCATAAAACTGGCACGGTGGTAAAGAATTTGCCTGCTAGTACAGGAGATGTGCATTGGATCCCTGGGTCAGGAAGATCCCTTGAAGTAGGAAATGACAACCCTCTCTAGTATTCTTGAGTGGAAAATCCCATGGACTGAGGAGCCTGGAAGGCTACAATCCATGGGGTCGTAAAGAGTCAGACATGACTGAGAAACTACACACACACACAATTCTGATCAAACTGTGCATGGTGATTCAGGAGTATTGGAAGTTGAGGAGGACTAGACTGCAGGTTAGCACCAATCCATCCTGAGAAAATTCCTTATCTTTCAGGAGGCATGATTGCTCAGTGCTTGAAATTTAGAATGTGCAGTCATATCACGTGGATGGAATCCTAGCTCCAGGAATAGCTGTGTGACATCACGAAGGTTACGCTTACTTCATTTGCAAAATGCGAAATAAGTGAAGATCAAAATAAAATATACATGGAACGTAGTATAATACTTGGAATGTACTAAGTGGTGAATGAATAGTATTATCATTTCTCTGACATTAATTATCGATGTGCTTAGGGAATTTTTAGTCTTGTTAACATACTGAGCTTGAGAAATATATATATATGCTTTAGTAATAAGGAGACAGGCACTGAACTTTGACACTGCTGTTTAAGACTGCATAAATCCACAAAGGTCTCCAGAAGCTCAAATGAGTCAGTGCTAATGCCAGTGCCTTGTAAATTATAAAGACTGAGACATCTGAAGATTCTGGATCCTTTTTTGTTTTCCTTTTCCACTCCTGGTTTATATCGCAAAGCGATGGGAAAATTGGGGCAGGCTTTATGTAACCATGTGAAAGAAACTGTCAGTTCCCACCCCAAACCCTATTTCTCATTTTCTTATTAACAGATTTTCAATATACAATGACAATCCACCCAGATTTAACACAGATCAAATAAGAAAACATTTCCCAACCTTCCTGGCAATTAAACAGGCATGTGACTTAAAGTTTGATGAGTGACATGTCTACAGACGTGTTCAGTGGTACATTTAAAACGTTTGCTTAAAGACATCTGGCGTGGGTAGGGCATCCCTTGCCTTTCTTGCTGCCTGGGTATAATGGGCCTCCCAGATGACACCGGATTGATGCCTGCCAATGCAGTTGTGAGAGACGTGAGTTCGATCCCTGGGTCGGGAAGATCCCGTGAAGAAGGAAATGGCAATCCACTCCAGTATTCTTGCCTGGGAAATCCCATGGACAGAGGAGCCTGGCAGGCTACAGTTCACAGGGTCACAAAGAGTCAGGCATGACTAGAATGACTTAGCACACATGGCTGTGATGAGTGGAATGTCAGCATGCATATTGGATCATAAGGTAGCTTTAGGGGTGGAACGCAAAGGTAGCAGATAAAGAGAAATGACTGTGGAAAATTCTATATCAGCTTTAAACTACCTGACGCTGGACTTTTAAATGTCAGAGAGTAAATCTTTGTAGTTTTTATGCCACTAATTTTGTATCACTGTGATTTATACTGAGCACAATTCCTAATTACCGCATGTGTTAGTTTGTCGGTTTCTAATCAGTCGTCCTGCTTCCAACAGGAAAGATCTGACCTCCAGGATGCCTCTCATGGCTGTGGATGTTCCAGGCTTCAGAAAGTACATCACCAGCTGCTTAGAGACTGTGCTTGTCTAGCAGTGTTTAGGAAAATCATTCCCAGCTCCAAGGAGCAAAGAAGTAACACATTGGCCTTAGTCTTGGGCTTTCCTTTTACAAGTATTTGACACGCGTTGTACCACTTGAATAGACATTGCCCACAGATCTTTTAAAACCTTATCTGATGGATAAAGACGCAGACACAGACAACAGACGTGTGGACCCGAGCAGCAGTGGGGGGCTGGGATGACTGAGAGGGCGGCGCTGACATGTGCACAGTACCATGAAATAAGCCGCTGGTGGGAAGCTGCTGCGGAGCGCAGGGAGCTCAGCTGGCTGTGCTGTGATGGCCTGCAGGGGCTGGGGGCGGGGGGAGGCCTGAGATGGAGGAGATGTATGTTTACAGACAGCCGATGCCCTTGCTGCACAGCAGAAACTGGCACAGTATTGAAAAGCAATTAGATTTCTATAATAAATTAATGTGAGACCTCATAGGGTCTGAAATTCTGCCAGGTCCTAAAAGAAACTCACCAACTGGCTGAACAATGACTGGTTCACTAACACATACTTGCTTTTTTCAATCAATATGTGTTGATCACCTCTGTCCACAAGAACTGGGTGCAGAGCGTACAGAGATGGATCAGACATAATTCTATGTCAGTCTCTCCTTACAAGCTTTCAAACATTAAACCAGGGCTGAAATCTACTGGGGAGCCCATAGCTGGTGGTGCTTTGGTGCACCACAGTACAGTTTATCTAGACTTCATTAAAATACCCCCCCCCGCCCCCGAATGTTGGCATTTTAAGGCTTTCTCTCTGATAGATAGACACACTGATAGATATAAACATATAAATATCAAAAGGTCCATGCTCTGTTTTCTGATGGCAATTTGTGCCCACTTATCTGAGTACATCAAAGATATCTGCTGCTGTTTGTAACAACTTTGGAAGACAGCAAATCCTCCCAAAATGCGAGAGTTGAAATCTGATACAGAACCGAGCAAACATATAAGAGATGCTTCAAGGCAGTTTACCTCTGTGATGGTTCTGTTGAGACAGAACACACCACACACACACACACACACACACACACACACACACACACAGGAAGTATTTGAAATAAAAATTTCCTTCAAGGCAAAGCACAAAGGGAGCAGAAGTGTCAAGGAATGTTACTGGCCTTCACAAAGCTCGCTGTTTACTTTTTTATAAATGTAAGCAAGGTGCAATTAGTCTTTAGCTTAAGGAAGAGAGGACACCAGAGAAGAAACAGTAATGGTTGGCCTTCATGACTACCTGCTCCCCGCCCCCCGCCCCAGGTGAGGCATAGAAACTCATTCTCAGTATTGGATTTTGGCTGGATTGTTCTCCTTCCCAGAGGCTGGCTCTGCAGAAGTCATTATCAGGCCTTTGGAAGCAACACTTGATCTGTCTCTGAACACACACAGATCTTCCCTCAGCTTCCCTCTCCTTGTGTTCCCCTCCCCTTGCGTGACTCTGATTGCATGTGAAATTAATTATCAGTCCTGTCGCATCTTCCGCTGCTAACACCGGTCAGTGTTGAATTATAGGGAATGCAAACGCAATTTTCAGCAGCCTAATTGCTTCTCCTGTACCCAGTGAAACGTTTCATTAAATACCCATGGCAAGCAGATTGTATTCGATTTTCATAACAAACTGGTGGGATTTCATTACCGGAATCCCTAGCATCTATTCACGTGACTCTTTCCTAACTGCTCTCTCAGGCTGGTATTGGAGAAAACAGTTCCTTTTCAAAGCAGCAGTTGCCCAGGAAGGCATTGATACATATCAGTTGGTTCCACAAGAGTGAAATGGGTGTGTTAAAACCAGACTGGTTCTCCTCTTTTAGAAGATGACGGTCTGAACTCCACAGCGCCTCCCTCACTCCATGCCAAACCATTAGGAGTGAGTGACAAGGGACCCTCAGGGCTTGCAACAGTGTCGTCCCTGCAGATTACAGGAGATTGGCCACAGTGATGCATGAATAACGTGGTCCATAGCCATTGATCGAGAACTTCTACTAGCCCGTCCTCAAAAGGCTCAGAGACTGGGTCAGAGGGAAGAAAAAACATAAAATAACTATAATGAACTGCTGATGTATACTGATAGGTGTATCTTCAAGGAATCTTAGTAACATAGAAGGTAATACAGCTGCAGAAAAGGACTGAGATATTCACCAAAATCTTAAAAGAGAAATTAACACTTGAATCGGGTGATGAAGGGTGAATAGGAGTTCTTTAGGCAGACATGGTGCAGAAGAGCATTTTAGAAAAAGTAATACCAATAGCTAGTATTTATTGAGAGCTTAATCGCATTAGTCCTAGTTTGAAGCACATTATATATATTTGCAATTATAATCTTTATAGCAACTCTCTCAGATATTATACCCACTTTATAAATTGTACATCAAAGATATCTGCTGCTGTTTGTAACAACTTTGGAAGACAGCAAATCCTCCCAAAATGCGAGAGTTGAAATCTGATACAGAACCGAGCAAACATATAAGAGATGCTTCAAGGCAGTTTACCTCTGTGATGGTTCTGTTGAGACAGAACACACCACACACACACACACACACACACACACACACACACACACAGGAAGTATTTGAAATAAAAATTTCCTTCAAGGCAAAGCACAAAGGGAGCAGAAGTGTCAAGGAATGTTACTGGCCTTCACAAAGCTCGCTGTTTACTTTTTTATAAATGTAAGCAAGGTGCAATTAGTCTTTAGCTTAAGGAAGAGAGGACACCAGAGAAGAAACAGTAATGGTTGGCCTTCATGACTACCTGCTCCCCGCCCCCCGCCCCAGGTGAGGCATAGAAACTCATTCTCAGTATTGGATTTTGGCTGGATTGTTCTCCTTCCCAGAGGCTGGCTCTGCAGAAGTCATTATCAGGCCTTTGGAAGCAACACTTGATCTGTCTCTGAACACACACAGATCTTCCCTCAGCTTCCCTCTCCTTGTGTTCCCCTCCCCTTGCGTGACTCTGATTGCATGTGAAATTAATTATCAGTCCTGTCGCATCTTCCGCTGCTAACACCGGTCAGTGTTGAATTATAGGGAATGCAAACGCAATTTTCAGCAGCCTAATTGCTTCTCCTGTACCCAGTGAAACGTTTCATTAAATACCCATGGCAAGCAGATTGTATTCGATTTTCATAACAAACTGGTGGGATTTCATTACCGGAATCCCTAGCATCTATTCACGTGACTCTTTCCTAACTGCTCTCTCAGGCTGGTATTGGAGAAAACAGTTCCTTTTCAAAGCAGCAGTTGCCCAGGAAGGCATTGATACATATCAGTTGGTTCCACAAGAGTGAAATGGGTGTGTTAAAACCAGACTGGTTCTCCTCTTTTAGAAGATGACGGTCTGAACTCCACAGCGCCTCCCTCACTCCATGCCAAACCATTAGGAGTGAGTGACAAGGGACCCTCAGGGCTTGCAACAGTGTCGTCCCTGCAGATTACAGGAGATTGGCCACAGTGATGCATGAATAACGTGGTCCATAGCCATTGATCGAGAACTTCTACTAGCCCGTCCTCAAAAGGCTCAGAGACTGGGTCAGAGGGAAGAAAAAAACATAAAATAACTATAATGAACTGCTGATGTATACTGATAGGTGTATCTTCAAGGAATCTTAGTAACATAGAAGGTAATACAGCTGCAGAAAAGGACTGAGATATTCACCAAAATCTTAAAAGAGAAATTAACACTTGAATCGGGTGATGAAGGGTGAATAGGAGTTCTTTAGGCAGACATGGTGCAGAAGAGCATTTTAGAAAAAGTAATACCAATAGCTAGTATTTATTGAGAGCTTAATCGCATTAGTCCTAGTTTGAAGCACATTATATATATTTGCAATTATAATCTTTATAGCAACTCTCTCAGATATTATACCCACTTTATAAATGAGGAAACTGAGACAGTGAGAGATTAAAAACGAGCCTAACTATGATTACTTTTAGCTGTCAACTTGACTGGCCACAGAGTGCCGGATTAAACATCATTTCTAAGTGTGTCTGTATGGTGTTTCCTGGTGAGATTAATATTTGGGTCATTGTAATCTAAAAGTAGCTGTCCAGTGTGGGTGTGAGCATCCAGTCCATCTGGAATAGATAAAATATCAGAGGAAGAACCTTTTCTGGTTCTCAGACCTTTGAACTTGGACTCAATTACAGTACTGTTTTCCTGGGTCACCAGCTGTCAGCTGACAGGTCGTAGGATGCTCCCCAGCCTCCATGATCACATGAGCCAGTTTCTTATAATAAACATAGTAGTGTGTGTGTATCTGTATATGATTTGTCTACAGAACCCCAGTGTGTGTGTATCTGTATATCATTTGTCTACAGAACCCTGACTAATACAGATCTGGCTGCCAAGGTTGATTCTAGCGGAACAAATTGTTAAGGATAAGTTTTCTGAATTGGTTGGGAGGTTTCTGGAATTGGCTCTGTAACCTGGTTGTATTTAAAGATGCTGATAATGCTATTTCCAGTGGTAAGCAGAGCACTGATAGTCCATGGTGTGAACTGTTCACAGACATACCCAAAATGTCTACATTGAATATTCCTAACCAACCACTTATAAGAAGCAGGGAACTCAAGAACTGCAGGTGGATTCTTTACCATGGAGCCACTGAGGAAGCCCATTAGGAAATATATCAAATTTGAAACATTGAAAGTATCTATTCAAAAGATTATGTCTTCTGTTGTCAATAACAAATCACAATAGAGAGGAGGCTCAAAACTAACCAATAGCAGCGAAAAAGACCCATATTCAAATCTCAGTTTTTTACTTAAAATATGTTAAAAGCAATAATTTCCCCCTTCACTTACTGATGCATCTTTCTCTGAGTGGAATATGAATAAAACCAATTGTGATTGAGGGCTTTATGCAGGAGACACCTATTAGGTAAACCCAAGAACTGGGATGGTCAGAGTCACTATAGTCAGCCTATCCGTTAGCAACTGCAGAGTCAAAAAATAACATCAACAAGGGTGTCTAGAATTCTAAGACTGCATCATTACCATTTTAAAATTTGAATTCAGATGTTGTAACTGAAGAACTGCAGCACAAGGGAGACATAATTTCCTGGAGATATTACACTTCCTTGGTTCAGGTAGAGAAGAAAATGGAATTCTTGATATTTTATTATCTGGTCAAAGATTTTCATTTCTACTGTTAATGTTGGCTTTTAATGTTAGCGACTTGTTTTTAACCCTGGTGAACTTTTGAAGATTAATTTTGTGGATAATAAGATAATATTCTCATTTACCTATGATACTTCTTGTCATAAGATTCCTTCTGGTGTTAAAATCCAAAACCACCCAAAATAATTAACTACAAATTAATTGTACTTATTTTGACTGTGTCCCTTATTATATGTCCTTTCTTTGGAGACCATCTTAAAGTAGTAACAGGATTTGTGTCTTTCTACATGATGTTTTCCTCAGCATTACAAAGAACACCATATTCATAAAAGTGAACCAAATCAACAAATATTTTTCTTCTGTATTTCAGACACTCTTATAGGTTTTTAAGAAATATCAAATATAGCCATAATTCCTAACCTCAAGGGATTCTAAGCTACTGAGGAAGCAAACATCATATATGTTTTTAGAAAATGTTTCTTAATCATGAGAGTCTAGTTCAATGATCTACGAGGCTTTTAAAAGTTGTCTATAGAAATTCTAGTTATCACTTCTGACATGGGGCCCATTTGTTTATATTTACAAAAGCTCCACAGGTGATTTAGATGTGAACTTCCAAAAAAAGAAAGTACTGTCTCAAAAATTCATGAGGGACATTGCCTGGAGGTGACCCTGGAGGTATTTACAAGGTTAGCATTGCATGGGCTAGCTTTTGAAGAATAGGTAGAATTTAGATAAGTAAGAGGAAATAGTGATATTTGTGCTTAGAACTGAATATTTATGGGCTTCCCAGGTGGTGCAGTGATAAAGAATCTGCCTGCCAATGCAGGAGATACGTGGGTTTGATCCCTGGGTCAGGAAGACCCCTGGAGAAGGAAAAGGCAACCCACTCCAGTATTCTCGCATGGAGAATTCCACAACAGAGCGATTTGGCGGGCTACAGTTCGTGGGGTCACAAAAGAGTCAGACACGACTGGGTGCGCGCGCGTGCACACACAACACACACACAATGAATATTTATGGATAGAACTACAGTAAAGAAATTGCAAAGTGTAGGGAGTGATCAAAGAATAATGTGTATGGCTGGAATATAATGGTTTTATAGTGGTAGTTAGGAAGAAAGCTTTTATACAGCAAGCTTTGGAAATTCCTGAAGAGGTTTGAGTTTAAAAGTTGAATACCATAAAGCAAATTAGGCTTCTGGAGAATTCTGAATGTCAAGGATTAGTTTCTTGGCATTGTGAAATCATAAAGGTATTTTGAACTGAGAAGTAGATTCATAGGAAAATCTTTAAGGACATGTGCAAGGATAGATGAGAATAGAGAAAGAATGGAAGGGAAGCTAATTTTAGATACTACTGATGTGATATTTTAAAGACTTGTACTAAGGTGGTAGCGTTGGAGTGCAAAAAAGATGACAATATTTTATAGGAAGAATCCACTGACAGGGTGGCTGATTGGACTTTGAAAGAGAGAATTCATACCTAAGTGAATGGAAAATTAATGGTGCTGTTTCCGAAACTAGATCACAGAATTAGAGGGAACTGGCTTCGGAGGAAAGGGGAATGAGTGTTTTCCTGATACTTGACGGTACATGAAAGAGTCAAGCAGAGACACAGAGAGACAGTTGGACATGAAAGGACTGAAGTCCAAGACCAAGACAGAGATGAAGAACGTGATTTTGGAGGATTTTCCCTGGTGGAAATAGGAGTAAATACATTCTTGAGAAGGCATGGAATTTGAACAGGATAATTTGTTGCTGGAGACAGGAATCAAAGGATAATACTCAAACCTTGAGGGGAGTCTGTATTTAGGAGGTAGTAGGAGAAATCCCATGGACGTAGGAGCCTGGTAGGCTGCAGTCCATGGGGTTGCTAAAGAGTCAGACCCGACTGAGCAATTTCACTTTCACTTTTCACATTCATGTATTCGAGAAGGAAATGGCAACCCATTCCAGTGTGCTTGCCTGGAGAATCCCAGGGAAGGGGGAGCCTGGTGGGCTGCCGTCTATGGGGTCACACAGTGTCAGACATGACTGAAGCGACTTAGCAGCAGCAGCAGGAGAAAGTGAAAGTGTAGTGAGCAAAAGACAAAGTAAGTAAAGAAGGGAAAGGACCAGAAATTAGAACCTAGGGGAAAGAGAGCATTTCGGGAGCCAAGGCATCACCAGCTCTATTTAAACACCACAGAGAAATTGGTAAAGCAAATAATGTTAGGATTTGTTCCTCACCCTCACCCCCCACCCCCCACCCT
>SJYC01003231.1:0-22248 GCA_006408675.1 Madoqua kirkii | reverse complement strand
ACTATTTGTTAGAAAGTCACCAGTTTTCTCTTAGTGTTGTTTTTCAGTTGCTCAGTCATGTCTGACTCTTTGCAACCCCAGGGACTGCAGCACGCCACATTTCCTTGTCCATCACCATCTCCTGGAGCTTGCTCAAATTCATGTGCATCGAGTCAGCGAGGCCATCCAACCATCTTGTCCTCTGTCATCCCCTTCTCCTCCTGCCTTTAATCTTCTCAGCATCAGCCTCTTTTCCAATGAGTCAGCTCTTCACGTCAGGTGGCCGAAATATTGGAGCTTCAGCTTCCGGTCCTTCTGATGAATATTCAGGATTGATTTCCTTTCAGATTGACTGTTAATGATCTCCTTGCAGTCCAAGGGACTCCTTGCAAATTTCTCTTAGTAGGGTGGCTACACATCCCCATTTACATCTGTTTTCTTGGCATAATTATCAACAGCACTGCTTTTGATCTCCAGATTATCCTGGAATGGATAATAATTTGTAGGCTTGCCTATATCTTTGTTACCAAAAACAGAGGTCCTTAGGATTCAATCTCACTGATTCTTCAGTTGTGTGTGCCACAATGAGGACTATTGTTG
Organism: Madoqua kirkii; assembly: GCA_006408675.1. Lineage (NCBI taxonomy): Eukaryota > Metazoa > Chordata > Mammalia > Artiodactyla > Bovidae > Madoqua > Madoqua kirkii. The sequence goes on along the minus strand of SJYC01003231.1, from coordinate 21,669 downwards.
TCAAAGACATCATTTCTTTTTACATTTTAAAAAATATTTTTTGACAGCAGAGTAGAGATATAAATCCTTATGGCTAATAGGCTTATTCATCTATTACCTGTGTGACCCTGGAAAATTTCCATAACACCTGTATGTGTGTATTTTCTGTAAAGTAAGGAATGATAGTACTTCCCATACAGAATCGATATAAATAGGTTCAAAAGTAAAGTTTCTAATGTAATTGGCGTAGCGCCTAACACAGTAAGAGGAAATCATTCCTCTTTGTCTCTTGCTTCAGGAAATCTCTCATAACACCTGTATGTGTGTATTTTCTGTAAAGTAAGGAATGATAGTACTTCCCATACAGAATCGATATAAATAGGTTCAAAAGTAAAGTTTCTAATGTAATTGGCGTAGCGCCTAACACAGTAAGAGGAAATCATTCCTCTTTGTCTCTTGCTTCAGGAAATCTCTTGGCTCTGATGACTTCCCACAGTCTCCTCTTATCTCTGTGACATGTCCTTTTCTCCCTTTCTGTCACCTGCCACTTTCTCTCTGTCCTCTTTGTCCTTTGCTGTGGCAGTTATTTTTTGGGGGGGAGGGGAGGAGGGGTGATGTGTGTGTGTGTGTGCACATGCATGCACACACACAGGGCCGTGGTTAAAGAACATAGCCAGAGCAGTCTATATTGGTGCAAATGAACAGCAGTACCCCAGCAGGTGATGAGAGCTGAGGAGATGCAGAGTAGTGAGTGTGTCCAGCCATGTTCTGAAAAGGAAGGGGCTGTAGTGCAGAGGAGAGAGGGCTCCGAGGCAAAGAAATGCAGGGGCTGGCAGAGGGAGGGGGAAGATCTGTACTTCAGGCGAGACACCTGAGACAAGTGGAAGCCATGCCCATTTTTTAAATTTTTTAATCTGCTTGAGAGATGAGGCCCCATATTAGTGGTATTCAGGGTATAAATGAATCAAAATGTGAATATCTTTAATGTGTGACTTTAGAATCTGGAAGAAAATAATCTTTCCTGGTTAAGAGTGGGAACAGGGACTTTGGAATCAGATGGTTCTGGGCTTAAACTTTCCTCAGTTTGGAATTTTAGGACAAGATCTGGCCCTTCTAGGCCTCAGGCTTTCATCTGTGCTTAAAAATAGAGACTTAGAATACTTTGACTTGAGTTTGTATTCTGGCTTTCCTAATTGACAGTGTTTTGGCCTGTTAAGTGGGATAATAATAGTGCCTCCCAACAAGATGATTGTGAGATTGAATGAGCTGGTATGAGTAAATGCTTGTGTATTTTACAGAGTTGGCAGATCTTAGATTCTATAAATATCTTTGTTACTGATGTTATTATTCTATAGTATTCTGAAACTCAGTTTTCTTGTCTATAAAATGGGAATGAGAATCACTTTTTAGAGATGTTGGGTGGATTTAGTGAACAACTACTTGTAAATGCCAGGTACATTAAGAGTCAGTAAATAAATCACGAATTTAAAGAAACCTAAAACAATGTATAATGGGGTTGATTAAAAGTTATTGTCACTAATTATTTGTATACTTGTCCTCCTCATTTTCCTCCCTTCCTTTCTATTTCAGGGTTTGTCTCTCCTCCATCCTCCTAAAATACAAACTCCAAAAGCTAAGAACTGTGAGTGTCTTCCCTGCCCTGCACTTTGCACAGTTCCTAGTATATAATAGATGCCCAACACATGTCAATTGAATTAGCATTAAAAAAAGGAGCCAGAGAGAAAGCTCAGTGGAAACTGTGAAATCAAAAATGCAGGTGTAGTGGCTGGTTAAAAAAAAAAATTGTCACTGAATGAATGTTGTGAATTATTTGAAGTGTCATTAACATGACGGCTAGTCTATGTACTCTTCTTGGGTCATAATCCAGCTACTTGATACCAAGTCACTGACTGATACAGAGATGCTACCTATCATTGAGGTCCAGGGTTGTTGAACTAATTTGTCCTGGTTGGAAGGTGACTATAGTAACTGAGTCATGGTAAAGGATGTGAGGTTACATCTGGCTCTGGAAAAGCGCATGGAAAAGTTTAATGCAGGGTTAGTTTGTCGGTTAATGTCATGGATGCTGGGTTTATCTAGTGCTGTATAGTTATTTTGTACATTAGCCTATCACATGCTGCTGAAGTCTGTCTGGGAACCGATTGGCTGTTTGATGTTAAGGACAACAAAGCCAGGGTTCCCTGTTTGGTAGATAGTGTGTTTGGTCTCCTGCTTCATACTGAAGTATCTCACAAAAGACATCTATTTGTGTCTTTGTACAAAGAAAAGCATAAAGTAATTACTGAAATAAAACCCTTATTTGGTCTAGAGGATCAACTTAGTTGCATAAACTGAGTTAAACGATTCATTCATTCATTTTGATGCATATATGATTCAGGAGACATCTTTGCATTCAATTGTGCCCTGTTTCCCTCATCCCCTGCCCTTCAAAATCTCTGCCTGTGCTTTAGAAACAAACAAAAATAATAAAATGCTAGTTAGAGAAAAAAAATTACACTTATTTTGGTAGGAGAGGCATAAAAGTCTGATTTTGTTCAAATGTTTGGTGCCTGAGAGACAGTTGTCCCTGGAAATTAGGATTTATTGGAAAAGGTATGTCCAATGAGCAAAAATATAACTGATTGTGACATTCCCATTTTCTTTGTTCCCGACCATGTACAGTGCAAGCTGCCTATAACCAATACCCCACATCTCTTATCCCTGTCTTCAAGTCTGATTTTTTTCAAGAAAAAAGGAATAATTACAAACAGAATGCTTATAAATGCTAAAAAATGAGTTAGTTGGCTAAACGTGCTTTTAACAATCTCTGACAGTGGCTTGTTCTTTTCAACTTGATTGTTCATACAATAGACATCTGCCAGATCATATTCTAGGAACAATGGGGACGAAATTAATAAAACAGGTGTGGTTCCTGCCCTTATGGAACTGACTGAGGGTAGTGATTCTGGGCACTTCTGTCCCCCATCATTTGTTCCTTGTTTTCTTCTCCTTTCTTTTTACCTTGTCCTCTGGCTTCTCTGGACTTTCACTTCTTCGTTATAGCATCTGAATTAGGAGTGAATGTTGTTCAGTTGCTCAGTCATGTCTGACTCTTTGAGACCCCATCGACTGCAGCACAGCAGGCTTCCCTGTCCTTCACCACTTCCTGGAACTTGCTCAAACTCATGTCCATTGAGTTGGTGATGTTATCCAATCATCTGGTCCTCTGTCATCTTATTTTCCTCCAGTCTTCAATCTTTCCCAGCATCAGGAACTTTTCCAATGAGTAAGCTCTTCTCTTCAGGTGGCCAAAGTATTGGAGCTTCAGCTTCAGCATCAGTCCTTCCAATGAATATTCAGGATTGATCTTTAGGATTGACTAGTTTCATCTCCTTGAAGTCCAAGGGTCTCTCAAGAAACTTCTCAAACACCACAGTTCAAAAGCATCAGTTCTTCGGCACTCAGCTTTCTTTATAGTCCAACTCTCACATCCATACATGACTACTGGAAAAATCATAGCTTTGACTATATGGACCTTTGTCGGCGAAGTAATAACTCTGCTTCTCAATATGCTATATAGGTTTGCCGAAGCTTATCTTCCAAGAAGCAAGAATCTTTTAATTTCATGGCTGCTGTCACCATCTTCAGTGATTTTGGAGCCCAATAAAAAAAAAGCCTGTCATTGTTTCCATTGTTCTCCATCTATTTCCCATGAAGTGATGGGCCTGGATGCCATGATCTTTGTTTTCTGAATGTTAAGTTTTAAGCCAGCTTTTTCACTCTCCTCTTTCACCTTCTTCAAGAGACTCTTTAGTTCCTCTTCACATTCTTCCCTAAGATTGGTGTCATCTGCATATCTGAAGTTATTGAAATCTCTCCCAGCAATCTTGATTTCAACTTGTGCTTCATCAAGCCCAGCATTTGCATGATGCATTCTGCATATAAGTTAAATAAGCTGGGTGAAAACGCAGCCTTGATGTACTCCTTTCCCAATTTAGAACCAGTCCGTTGTTCCATGTCCAGTTCTAACTGTTGCTTCTTGACTTGAATACATGCTTCTCAAGATGGTCTGGTATTCCCATCTCTTTAAGAATTTTCCACAGTTTATTGTGGTCTGTACCAAGGCTTTAGCACAGTCAATGAAGCATATGTTTTTCTGGAATTCTCTTGTTATTTCTATGAATTCACTTGCTTTTTCTAAAATTCCCTTGCTTTTTCTAGGAGTGTATGGGGTTCTAGAAATAAAACATCTGAGTCCATGAAAAGATATTATGTTGTATCTACTTAAGCAACTGTGTTAAAAGTTCTAATCTCTGAAAAGAAGGCAAATTGAATTTCTCCAGGAAGACCAGATATGATCATGGTGACCAATGAAAGGGAGGCTTGAAGAAGAGAAGTTTAAGAAATACAAACCATCACCTGCATATAGTGGCTTTTCAGTACATGTGTGCTGAAATGAGGGGCTTCTCAGGTGCCACTAGTGGTAGAAATCTGCCTGTCAATGCAGGAGCCATAAGGTGCAGGTTCAATCCCTGGGTTGGGAAGTTCCTTGGAGTAGGGCATGGCAAACCACTCCAGTATTCTTGCCTGGAGAATCCCATGGAAAGAGGAGCCTGGTGGGTTACAGTCCATAGGTTCACAGAGAGTGGAACATGACTGAAGTGACTTAGCACAAGCACATGCTAAAATGAAGCTGGTTCAGAAAGCAAGAGAAAGTTCTTGTATGAGGACCTGCAACCTAGTACTTTGCCATAGTTTTTCTCTTTTAAAACATAACCCAGCCTTTGCTTTTTCACACTTATAAGATCCTGTCTCTCCATTGGTATTGTCTAGTCTCTAAATTGTGCACGACTATTTGAGATCCCATGAACTGCAGCATGCTAGGTTTCCCTGTCTTCCAGAGTTTGCTCAAACTTATGTCCGTTAAGTTGGTAATGGCATCCAAGCATCTCATCCTCTGTCACCTGCTTATGTCCCTGCCTTTAGTCTTTCTCAGCATCAGGGTCTTTTCCAATGAGTCAGTTCTTCACATCAAGTAGCCAAAGTATTGGAGCTTCAGCAGCAGTCCTTTCAGTGAATATTCAGGGTTGATTTCCATTAAGATTGACTGGTTTGATCTCCTTGCATTTCAAGGGACTCTCAGGAGTCAACTCCACAGTTTTAAAACATCAATTGTTCAGCACTCAGCCTTCTTTATGATTCATCTTTCACATTTATACATGAAAGCTACTGGTAAAAACATAGCTTTGACTATATGGATCTTTGTTGGGAAAATGATGTCTCGTCTTAATGTGTTATCTAGGTTTTTCATAGCTTTCCTTCCAAAGAGCAAGTGTCTCTTTATTTCATGGCTGAAGTCACTGTTCACAGTGATTTTGGAGCCCAAGAAAGTAAAATCTGCCATTGTTTCTACTTTTGCCATTTATTTGCCATGAAGTGGTGGGACCAGATGCCATAATCTTAGTTTTTTGAATGTTGAGTTTTGGGTCAGTTCTTTCATTCTCTTTAACTCTCATCAAGAGTCTTTTTTAGTTCCTCTTCAATTTCCACCATCAGAGTGGTATTATCTCTTCATTAGGAGTCTAGATGCTCACATAGTCTAAGGAAAGCATTAGTTAGGGATCACTCATTACCAGCTTATGTGCCATATAGTCTTCATTGCCATGCATTATTTTAGTTAACTAAGTCCTCATGGCAACACCAGGAGATTAGGTATTTTTTGTCCTTATTTTAATAGATGGTAAATTACAATCAGAGAGAAAGTTACTTCCAAGATTGCACTGATAGTGTATGAAAGAACTGCTGCTGCTGCTAAGTCACTTCAGTTGTGTCTGACTCTGTGTGACCCCATAGACAGCAGCCCACTGGACTCCCCCGACCCTGGGATTCTCCAGGCAAGAACACTGGAGTGGGCTGCCATTTCCTTCTTCAATGCATGAAAGTGAAAAGTGAAAGTGAAGTTGCTCAGTTGTGTCCGACCCTCAATGACCCCATGGACTGCAGCCTTCCAGGCTCCTCTATCCATGGGATTTTCCAGGCAAGAGTACTGGAGTTGGGTGCCATTGGCTTCCCTGTTGGGATTTTAGTCTATTAGGCTAAGACTCGCCCGTCTCCATGCTTTAATGTTTGATTCTTTTATTTTTTCATTTTGGGAGAGAATATCTAACAGTGTTTTCTCTTTTCTGAGATAAAATTAGGGTGTTTGCACATGGTGTACATATGAGTGGGTCTATGGTTGTTCCTGCGTATGTGTGCATGCATCTAATTTCAGGTGTGTTCTAAAATAAGATGCATGATAGTCTCAATTCAGAGGATGTAGCTTTTGGCCAGGAAAAGAAATTTCCTCAGAGTAATTTGAGCATATCTCAAATAAATAGTTGGAGACTTGTTACCCAGTCTTCTCAGGGGAGTCATGGAATCTCATTTGATTTTTTTTTATAGGGACCTAGCCTGCAGTTTATGAGCATCATCTTTTCAGTAGGCAAGAGCAGCCTTATATTAATGAATTTCTTTTCACTCCAACACCTTCAAAGGTGAGGCATGGGAAGGCATTACAGGGAGTAAAGTTATAATGCAAGAAGGGGCCATGTGAAACAGACACCTTGTTACTCTTCTCAGCTGCTCCCTGGTATGTCTTACTCCCTGTCGCCCTCAGCTATGAATTTCATTCTTGACAACATCCGAGTGAGACACTTATGGTCATGCATTTATTTTACAAACTGGTGTGAAGATTCAGGGAGGCAGACACTTGTTTCATTCCAAAAGCCTTTCTGGAGAGTATTTTTTTAAATGTTTTAATGGGTTTTCTTATCTGGTAAACATGAATCCAAAAGCAGATAATGGCAGGACAAAAATAAATGAACTATTTCTAGAATGTAGATTTGAGGACTAGAGAAAGCCAAGTGTGGATCCTGGCTCTGATGTTTACTGGACCTGGGGAAAGCTTAAACCACAATCTTTTTGAATCTCCATTTTCTCACCTGTACTATATTGATAATACTTAACATCATAATGTTTTAGGGAAGATAAAAGGAATTAGGTGCTTAAGTGTCCAGTGTATTACTAGGACCAAGTCAGTACTCACTAGTAATAATTAGCATTAATAATAATTTCTAGCTGTGCCTAATATTGTATTGTTTACCACATACATTAATATCTTGTCATTTCATCTTTACCACAGAGGCATGTGCAACTTTATTTACTTAATTGAAACACAAGATAGAATAGCTGATTTGCTTTGATCTTCATGATTGTGGGTTTTTCCCCCCAAAATAGACTCTTTTGTCTTCATTAGACATAGAGATTAGCCTGAACACTATATTTGAGGCAGGTTCTGAGCTTCCAAGAGAGAATCAAATATCTTAGGGAAAAGTGATCCTTTCTGAGCTCCCAGCTCATCAGTGGTCCTTGATCAAGGACCTTAAACAACAAGATATCAGCATAAACCATTCCACCTGTGGCAAATGCTTCATGCCTATCATGGGTCTGCATTTGTTATTCTTATTTTAGGACACTGCTTAGCCTCACTTTTCTGATGCATTTTAAAAGAGCAGTAGTTCTATTTACCTTTAAACATTTCCAGAAATTCTGTAGAATCTGGAGAGAATAGGTGCCAACCACAGGACCATGATTTTTGTCTCTAGTAGAGGATGGGTTAGACACCATTATATGATTTCAAGACTTTTGACCTTTGAATTTTTACCTGGAAAAAAACTGTGTGGAGGATTTGCTTTCTGTCAGACACTGAGCTTCAGCCTGAAGAGCCACTGTGTCTGAAGAGAAAAGATGGAACATATAGAGGGAAACTAAAGAATGAGCAAGGACAGAAAACATATATTTGAGGGGGAGCAAAGCACTTCAAAGTTAGAGAGAGCTTGAATTTCAAATGAGGGGAAAATTACTGGACATTCCCCAAATTCCCAGAATTTTGCCTGAAAACTTTGTTTTGATGGCAAGTGCATTTTATAATCTGGATTCTGAATTACTGGTATATTGGGGTAGTGGGATAAGAAAAGGAAAATAGGTGGAGAGTGTTGGTCTCAAAAAGATTTTGTTGTTGTTGTTTAGTTCCTAAGACATGTCCAACTCTTGTGACCACCATGAACTACAGCCCTCCAGGCTTCTCTGACCATGGCACTTCCTAGGCAAGAATACTGGAGTAGGTTGCTATTTCGTTTTCCAAAGGATCTTCCTGCCCCAGTGATCGATTCTATGTCTCTTACATTGCAGGTGAATTTGGTATGGATAAGCCACTGGGAAAGATTAGGAGGCTGGAAACATGGAAGTGAAATATCAATGTTGACAGTATTTATTGCAATCATGGCATCAGGCATGGCTAAGGTTTTATCTGAAGCTCAATCCAAAAAATATTTTCTTCCAAGCTTGCATGATGTCAGCAGCAATTAATTCTTACAGACTGTTAGAATGAGGGATCATATTCTTGTAGACTGTTCAGTTCAGTTCAGTCACTCAGTCGTGTCCAACTCTGCGATCCCATGAATCGCAGCATGCCAGGCCTCCCTGTCCATCACCAACTCCCGGAGTTCACTCAGATTCACGTCCATTGAATCTGTGATGCCATCCAGCCATCTCATCCTCTGTCATCCCCTTCTCCTCCTGTCCCCAATCCCTCCCAGCATCAAAGTTTTTTCCAATGAGTCAATTCTTCGCATGAGTGGTCAAAGTACTGGAGTTTCAGCTTTAGCATCATTCCTTCCAAAGAAATCCCACGGTTGATCTCCTTCAGAATGGACTGGTTGGGTTTCCCTGCAGTCTGAGGGACTCTCAAGAGTCTTCTCCAATACCACAGGTCAAAAGCATCAATTCTTTGGTGCTCAACCTTCTTCACAGTCCAACTCTCACATCCATACATGACCACTGGGAAAACAATAGCCTTGACTAAACGGACTTTAGTCAGCAAAGTAATGTCTCTGCTTTTGAATATGCTATCTAGGTTGGTTATAACTTTCCTTCCAAGGAGTAAGTGTCTTTTAATTTCATGGCTGCAATCACCATCTGCAGTGATTTTGAAGCCTGTTTCAACTGTTTCCCCATCTATTGCCCATGAAGTGATGGGACCAGGTGCCATGATCTTCATTTTCTGTATGTTGAGCTTTAAGCCAACTTTTTCACTTTCCTCTTTCACTTTCATCAAGAGGCTTTTCAGTTCCTCTTCACTTTCTGCCATAAGAGTGGTGTCATCTGCATATCTGAGTTGATTGATATTTCTCCCGGCAATCTTGATTCCAGCTTGTGTTTGTTCCAGTCCCGTGTTTCTCATGATGTACTCTGCATATAAGTTAAACAAGCAGGGTGACAATATATGGCCTTGACGTACTCCCTTTCCTATTTGGAACCAGTCTGTTTTTCTATGTCCAGTTCTAACTGTTGTTTCCTGACCTGCATACAGATTTCTTAAGAAGCAGGTCAGGTAGTCTGGTATTCCCATCTCTCAGAATTTTCCGTAGTTCTTGTGATTCACACAGTCAAAGGCTTTGGCATAGTCAATAAAGCAGAAATAGATGTTTTTCTGGAACTCTCTTGCTTTTTCCATGCCAATTTGATTTCTGGTTCCTCTGCCTTTTCTAAAACCAGCTTGACCATCAGGAAGTTCACAGTTCACATATTGGTGAAGCCTGGCTTAGAGAATTTTGAACATTACTTTACTAGCATGTGAGATGAGTACAATTGTGCGGTAGTTTGAACATTCTTTGGCAGTGCCTTTCTTTGGAATTGGAATGGAAACTGACCTTTTCCAGTCCTGTGGCCACTGCTGAGTTTTCCAAAGTTGCTGGCATATTGAGTGTCACACTTACAGCATCATTTTTTAGGATTTGAAATAGCTCAACTAGAATGCCATCACCTCCACTAGCTTTGTTCGTAGTGATGCTTTCTAAGGCCCACTTGACCTCATATTCCAGGCCAGAGGTTACCTTCAATCGCCTATTACAAAGTCTTCTCAGCACGAATACTTCTCTCCGTAAAGCCAGCCGGGGAGAGACTCTACTTTTATGCTGGTTGTTATAATCTTATGTATTGTATCCAAGCACACATAATTATGGACCTTCCCAGGTGGTGCTAGTGTAAAGATCTATTTGCCAATATGCGGGAGACTCAAGAGACTCAAATTCAATCCCTGAGTTGGGAAGATTCCCCCCAAAAGGGAAAAGGCAACCCACTCCAGTATTCTTGCCTGGGAAATCCTGTGGAAAAAAGAGCTTGGTGGGCTACAGTCCATGGATTACAACACATAATATATGCATCTTGTCACTTTTACCACTCTTTGTTAGAATCAAGTAGCAAGTCTTGCCTATATGCTAGAAAGTAAAATTTTACAAGGGTGTGAATACTAGGAGGCAAAGAGTATGAAGGACACCCTGCAGTCTATCACAGATTTTAAATTGCTGATCTTTGAAATATCTTGTTTTAACAAGAATGCATTGAATTAGTTCTATGTTTGGGGATCTTTTCCCATAAAGTGGAGGCTGCAGAGATGAACAAATCTCAGTGTGTTTTTGAGAAGCTTGTAATCTGAGTAAAGAAGATAAAATGTAAGCAGGTAACTCCAGGATGAAGCGTGTAGATGAATCAGGACAGGGCAGTGGTCTTTGGAATTAGGGATGGATTTCCTCTGGAGGGTAGAAAACTTTTTAATTAGGCTTATAGGATAGATGGAATTTGGAGCAACAAGCAATACCAACACGGTTGTGAGAATGCTCCACAGAGATTTTGACACAGTTTTGAAGTTAGGTTTGATCCCAAATATTGTCATTAAAAAAGCCGGAGGATGTTTTCCTTTCTGAAAGTTGATTAATAGAAATATTGATAACTAAGAGAGCTATTAGAGAGAAGAAATGAGGTGGTGCCAGAGTCTTAAAACAGAATTAAAAGCTTTGCAAGAGATTTCTTGCTAGGCCAGTGTCCTGAGAGACAAGTTAATTACATAGCAGTGACAGTTCAAAACGTCTTATGCAATCCGATGAAAGTTTCTTAAAACCCTATTCTAGTTGTTTATAATCCTCAGACACAGAAGTTAGAAGCCAAGAGAGTGAACCCAGATGAAATCTGTTTCCACTCTTTAGATTTAAAATGTGGCTTGACTTGAGCAGTCGTGGCTTTGCTGCCTTCGTCAAGGAAAGTAAGTGGAATTTCCCTCAGTGAGGCCTCATCTGTCACCTTAGTGCCCTTCAGAAAATAACAACTTGTTATTTGTCAGGAAAAAATATAAAGGATGCTGTGTCCCTGAAATATTTTGTCCCATGACTATCTCTCTAGGAGAACAAGTTGTCAGTTATCAGCATGGTACCTCTGTTAACAACTTTTATTTTGCTCCTTTCTTTTCAATCACTTCCAAATTAGAACAAAATTGAGAAAATCATGCAACAAAACTTCCCGTAACCTAGATTTTGAAACTCTTGACACTTCCCATCTTTTATTTTATAATTCTTTAAATCTACCACAAATATAGGTGTGTGTGTGTGTGTGTGTGTGTGTGTGTGTGTGTGTGTGTGAAATATTTTTGAACCGTTTAAGTTATATACATGATCCTTCACCACCCTAAATACTTTCACGTGCATTCTTTATATCAGAGGATTTGTGTCCACAAAACATATCAAAATCAAGTACTTAACATTAATAACTGCAACCATCTAATATATACCTTCTGTTAATAATCCAGAAGTTTTTTTCATTTTTTTACAGGAAGTATCATAGATATTTGACATATCCCTCAGTATCTATCATACAGAGTTTTTCATTGCCCTAAAACATCCCTGTGCTCTGCCTATTTTACTCTTCTTCCCCATCTTTCCCAATAAGCACTAATCTGTTAAAGGCTGCATAGTTTTCTTTTATCAGAATATCACATATTGAGTAGGCCATAAATTTCGTTCAGACCTCTCTGTATCTTACGAACATTTTGACCATCCCAGTAGCTGGAATCACAAAGGGTGCATTCTTTTGAGATTGGCTGCTTCCCTGGTGGCTCAGAGGGTAAAACATCTGCCTGCACTGCGGGACACCCGGGTTCAATTCCTGGGTCAGGAAGATCCCCTGGAGAAGGAAATGGAAACTCACTCCAGTAACCTTACCTGGAAAATCCTGTGGACAGAGGAGCCTGGTAGGCTACAGTCCATGGAGTCACAAAGAGTCAGACACGACTGAGTGACTTTACTCACTTCACTTCCCTTACTCAGTACTATGCATGTTAAGTTTCTTCTATGTCTTTTCATAACTTAAATGGAAACTCACTCCAGTAACCTTACCTGGAAAATCCTGTGGACAGAGGAGCCTGGTAGGCTACAGTCCATGGAGTCACAAAGAGTCAGACACGACTGAGTGACTTTACTCACTTCACTTCCCTTACTCAGTACTATGCATGTTAAGTTTCTTCTATGTCTTTTCATAACTTGAGAGCTCATTTCATTTTAGATGTGCCACAGTTTATCCACTCATGTACTTAAAGACATCTACTTTGCTTCCATATTTTGAAAATTATAAATAAGACTACTATAAACAACTTTATGCAGGTTTTTGTATGGATATAATCATCAGTTTCTTTTAGTAAATACCAAGGAGCTCAACTACTAAATGTTATAGCAAAAGTATGTTGAATTTTGGTGATGGTGGTTTAGTCGCTAAGTTGTGTTCAACTCCTGTGACCCTGTGGACTGTAGCCTGCCAGGCTCCTCTGTCCATGGGATTCTCCAGGCAAGAGTACTGGAGTAGGTTGCCATTTCCTTCTCCAGAGTATCTTCCCACCCCAGGAATCGAACTAAGGTCTCCTGCATTGCAAGCAGATTCTTTACTGACTGAGCTACAAGGAAAGCCCTGAGTTTTGTTAGAAACTGCCAAAATGTCTTACACATAGCTGTACTATTTTGCATCCCCACCAGCAATGAATGAGAGTTGCTTTTCTTCCATACCCTGGCCAGGATTTTGTGCTGTCAGACTTTTGGTGTTTTTTGAGCTTTCTGTATCTGTGATTTGGTGTCTAACATTAATAGAATAATTCAGATACTGTTCTAAAGATTTGTCCTGTTCCTTTCTTCCCCTTTTGGTGTTATTGCATGCACATGCTATTTTGTATGTATGTAGTTCTCTTACAGTCCATTGATATTTTCCTTGTTTTTTTTTTTTTTTTTGTCTTCTTTTGTTATACCTTCTAACACAGAAATCCTTTCATGTCCAATCTACTAATAAGCAAATCAAAAGAGTGCTTTTTTGTTATTGTAATTTTGATCCTTAGCATCGCTTTTTAGTTCTTTCTAAGTATTTACATCTCTCTATGAACATAGTGCTTTGCTGCTTGGTCTTATCTGACTCTTTGAGACCTCCTGGACTGTAGCCCACCAGGCTCCTGTTTATTGGATTCTCCAGGAAAGAATACTGGATTGGGTAGCCATTCTCTTCTCCATGGAATCTTCGTGACCCAGGAATTGAACCCAGGTCTCTACATTGCAGGTGAATTCTTCATTATCTGAGCCACCAGGAAAGCCCCTCAATGAACACAGCCTGTCTGTTATCACATGCTGTTTGCTTTATCCAGATACCCTTGGCATATTAATTATAGTTTTATATTACTGGTCTGATAATTCCTATATCCTTTATCTGTGTTTGGATGCTTATCTGTCTTTTCAAACTGTATTTTTGCCTTTTAGTATGCTTTGTAAATTTTTGCTAGCTGGATATAACTTGGTAAAAGTCACTGTTGTGAATAGGCTGTTAATATTGTTTTGCTGATGTGTTGAGGATGGGGAGGTGTTCTGATCTGGTCTTAAATCCATCTGGCAACATTGGGATATTGTGCCCATTAAACAACAATTCCTCATTCTCAAGACTCCCAGCCTCTGATGCTAGATTAAAAGATTTCTGGAAATGGATGATGGTGATGGTTGTATACTAATGTGAATGTAGTTAGTGATTCTGAACTGTACACTTAAAAATAGGATGGTGAATTTTATTTTTATTTTGTTGTAATAAAGAATAAATAATAAAGCAACTTATTAGTATTATAAGTGGCATTTAGATATTTAGAAAAATATATTTTTAGTCCATTGATATATATATGTCAATCATGAGAGTGAGGATTGATATTACTGATCCCTAGGACATCATGATACCCACTTGGAAGTTTTATACTCCTGTTTAGCTAGATGTTTTATGTTCCAGGATAGTGCTTGGTGGAAGTTTGGTGAAAGAAAGAAGAGGGAGGGTAAAGGAAGACATAAAAAACATAAATTGATATACAGTCTCTGGAATATCATGCTTTTCCTTTTCCCCTTTGAACACTCTTGGCTGAGTTAGGTTTTATGCAATAGTCCTGCTTTAAGTCTTTCCATCGAAAGCTGCGGTTGAAACAACATAACATCAATTGCCATCTCCACTTTTTACAATCCCTCCAAATCTCACCAAATGCTACTTATTTCCCTTTTTGTAACAATTCAAGATACCAGCAACTTGATTTTCAGTCTTCCTCTGCTTAAATTCATGTATTTTTGCCAGAGGCCCTTTTATGTGGATAAATGTGAGACTGCTTGCTCACCTCTGCCTGATTTATATGTTGTTTAGTCTGGAAAAAGATAACACAACTTGATAAACAGCACTATTACCAGTGAGTTAAAACATCCTTAATATCATTAGATCCTTTCTTAACAAATATTAGATATTCAAGCAGGATCTTGCCTACTTTCTTTCAGGAGGGTATGATTTATTAATCTTTCAATAGCGTAACCTAAAATATTGATTTTCAACTTTGAATTAAAACATGCATGCTATGGTCTGGATCATTGTGTCTTGCATCCCCAAAATTCATGTCAAAACCTATCCTCTAAGGTTAGGAAGTGGGGACTTTCAGAGATGATTAGGTCATGAGGGTGGATCCCTCCTGAGTGGAATTAGTGCTCCAGTAAAAGAGGCCCAAGAGAGCTCTCTCACCCCTTCTTTCATTTGAGGTTACAACTAGAAGGTACTGGTTGTGAACCAAAAAGTGTGATCATACCAGAGACTGAATCTGGTAGCATTTTGATCTTGGACTTCCTAGCTTTCAGGACTGTGAGAAATAAAGTTATGTCTGCAAGTTACCCAGTCTATGGTATTCTGTTTGAGCGTCCTAAGCAGACTAAGAAAGGAAATGGGTACTGAGAAGTGGAGGTGCTGCTGTAAAGAACACCTGAAATGTGGAAGCGGCTGTAGAAATGTGAAATGGGTGGAGGCTGGAAGAATTTTGAGATTCATGCTGGAAAAAGTTTTCATTGCTCTGAAGGGACAGTTAAGGGTGATTCTGATGAGAGTCCAGAAAGAAAATGAACAAGCTGTAGTGAAAGCCCCCATTTCCTTAGAGAAAATCTAAGTGGTCATGAACAGAAAGTTGGTAGATATATGGGCAGCAAAGGCCATTCAAATGAGATCTAAATGGAAATGAGGAGCGTATTATTGACAACTGGAGGAAAGGCAATCCTTGTTATGAAGTGGCGAAGAGTTTGGCTGAATTGTGTTGTTGAAACAACATAACATCAATTGCCATCTCCACTTTTTACAATCCCTCCAAATCTCACCAAATGCTACTTATTTCCCTTTTTGTAACAATTCAAGATACCAGCAACTTGATTTTCAGTCTTGCCTCTGCTTAAATTCATGTATTTTTGCCAGAGGCCCTTTTATGTGGATAAATGTGAGACTGCTTGCTCACCTCTGCCTGATTTATATGTTGTTTAGTCTGGAAAAAGATAACACAACTTGATAAACAGCACTATTACCAGTGAGTTAAAACATCCTTAATATCATTAGATCCTTTCTTAACAAATATTAGATATTCAAGCAGGATCTTGCCTACTTTCTTTCAGGAGGGTATGATTTATTAATCTTTCAATAGCGTAACCTAAAATATTGATTTTCAACTTTGAATTAAAACATGCATGCTATGGTCTGGATCATTGTGTCTTGCATCCCCAAAATTCATGTCAAAACCTATCCTCTAAGGTTAGGAAGTGGGGACTTTCAGAGATGATTAGGTCATGAGGGTGGATCCCTCCTGAGTGGAATTAGTGCTCCAGTAAAAGAGGCCCAAGAGAGCTCTCTCACCCCTTCTTTCATTTGAGGTTACAACTAGAAGGTACTGGTTGTGAACCAAAAAGTGTGATCATACCAGAGACTGAATCTGGTAGCATTTTGATCTTGGACTTCCTAGCTTTCAGGACTGTGAGAAATAAAGTTATGTCTGCAAGTTACCCAGTCTATGGTATTCTGTTTGAGCGTCCTAAGCAGACTAAGAAAGGAAATGGGTACTGAGAAGTGGAGGTGCTGCTGTAAAGAACACCTGAAATGTGGAAGCGGCTGTAGAAATGTGAAATGGGTGGAGGCTGGAAGAATTTTGAGATTCATGCTGGAAAAAGTTTTCATTGCTCTGAAGGGACAGTTAAGGGTGATTCTGATGAGAGTCCAGAAAGAAAATGAACAAGCTGTAGTGAAAGCCCCCATTTCCTTAGAGAAAATCTAAGTGGTCATGAACAGAAAGTTGGTAGATATATGGGCAGCAAAGGCCATTCAAATGAGATCTAAATGGAAATGAGGAGCGTATTATTGACAACTGGAGGAAAGGCAATCCTTGTTATGAAGTGGCGAAGAGTTTGGCTGAATTGTGTTTGTGTCTTGGTATTTTGTGGAAAGGGAGTGATGAAAATGATATTTGAACGAGGAAATTTCTAAGCAAAACATTGAAGGAGCAGCCTAGTTCCTTCCTTCTGAATGCTTTAGTAAAATGTGAGAAGAGAGAAATGATTTAAAGATGCATTGTTAATCAAAGGGGAAGCAGAAGTAAAATTTTGGATTACTCTCAAACTATCTCTATTGGATTTAAAAAAAAGTGAGCCTCTTTCAGATAGTACACTAAAGATGTGACTAAATTTGATAAGGATATTAGTCAGCCCTCTAAAAATAAGTCAGTATCTTTTTTCTAAGAATGAAAGACTGATCCTAAAGGTAATTTGTAGTTCATTATGATGGCCACCCCAACCAAGGGCCGGGGTTGGATGCAGAATGATTTCAAAGGTGGGGCCAGTCTTTGACAATTTTTTTGGCAGCCCAGACTAACTAAAGCACATTCCCTATTTTCCTAATATGATCTATTTGAGGGGAAGGGGGCAGGCTTTTTAACTTTATACTTCTCTGAGGAAGAATGACATTTCCATATATTTGTTTATAGTGAGAATTCCACTGACTTTCTGTTTAGGAAGCAAGAATGCATGATACAGGCATGTAAGAAAGGGGTGGGCTACTGAGCAAAATGAAATGTGCAGCATCCCTGGATTTCTTTAAAGTGATGCTGAACAGCTTGTGGCATTGTAAGAGGAAGAAGGTTCAAGAGGGGACACTAGAATAAACAGCCCCTGGGTCATTTTCAGTTCTGAGAATTCAACAATTCCAGTTGGAGGAAAGGCTCCTCACACATACGCTGTATCTAAAGAAAGTGTTGAACTTAGAGTAGAAGAATCTTCAAGGTGACTTTCCCCCTTTTCATGCCTTGCCTTCCTGCCCTGACTTTCTTTTTCTATTTGACTGCTTCACAGAGGACTTAATCTTGGTAACATTTCTCTAATGGTCACTTTCTGATTAGCTCTCTTAAGCTTAGCCAAGATTTAACTGGGCATTTACTTCCCTTCATCTCCAGAGTCTGGAGACCTTGCACTGTGGCTTCACAAAGCTGAATATCTGTAAGAAGTGCCTCTTTGAAGGCAGGTAGCAATAAGTAGAGATAAGTAAAGGTGTGTAACAGATAACTGGGAATATTGGTCAGATAGAAGGCTACTGACTCCCCTTGGTAGCAGGGCCACTTTCATAGTTTGCTTTACTAGATACAGTGGTAACACAATTTAAAGGTACAGATATTGCAAGAAATAATATTTCATTATTTCAAACTGCCTGGCATTCCTAAATATGAAAATGCTTTGTTTGATTTGCTTTTCCCTCTCATTCTTAGGAAGAGGTCAGAATGCATCATAGTTCAAGGGCACCTGGCTTATCTCAATTTTCCAACAGGGCCCTCTCACCCAAACAGTGATGACCCCGATCACAGAGCATTCATGCTAAATCCTGCTTGTGCATGTGTGTGAGCATTTCCTCCATATTATATATGGTAGGGTCTAGAGAAAGGAAGAGTCTTTTTTGGTTCTCACAGAAGTTTTTACTTTTACGGGAAAAAAAAAAATTGTGGTTAATCAGACTCTCTTGGGAGTGTAGTGGCCAAATAATACTGAGGTCAAGAAATATGTCTCACTCTGTCTGCTTAAATCTTCCAAAGGGATAGAAAATAGCATGGCATGGGGGAAATAAGCAGTAGATGAAGAATATGTAGGCCTCATCCTGGTTCTGACTCTGAGTTGCTAAGTGACTCAATGCATGATTCCATGTTTCTTGACACCAGCTTTCTCAACTATCAAATGGAAAGCCTAGCCTGACAGTATCTAGGGCTACTTCCCACCCTAAAATTTTGTTAGACATCATCTTTCATGACTTAAAACAGTCAGCAATGCAATCCCACATTTTTGCCATGAAGTTACTACTCAAACTTGAGGGATCAGAAGACTTTTTGTGTTGTTCCTAAGCAGCATAGTCTATAGAATACAAAAGAAATTGTAAAATTTCCAGGTGACCCTTGTCTATGAGTCTCCACATTTATCGATTACTCTGGCACAATGATAATACCTAACTTTCCTGTCATTGAGCAGCTAAACTCTACCCTGGATAATCATGTGGGTTCTGAAATCATATAACCTAGGTGAGAATTCTAGCTCATTTACTTGCTAGTTCTGTGGGCCTAGGTACTTATTTTACTCCTTCAATCTTAGTTTTATTCTCAGCTGGGAAATTTGTGGAATTTATAGTTACTTAATTAGGTAGACAAGAAAATAAAATGTGACAATAATATAAAGCCTAGTAACATGAAAACAATGTGTTGAGTACATATTGATGATTCAAGAAATATTAGTTAGAATTTTTATCTGTCCAAATTGGTTATATATTTTTGCATCACAGATCACTTAAAAATTGAGTAACTTTGAGCATTGATCATTTAATTTTACCCCTCAGTGTTTTGGGGTCAGGAATTTTTGAGGCACCCTGTTTGGTGTTTCAGGTCCAAGGTGTCTCATGAGACTTCAGTTCAGGTTAGTTGCTTAGCTGTGTCCAGTTCTTTGTGACCCTATGACTGCAGTACACCAGGCTTCCCTCTCTATCACCAAAGCCCAGAGCTTGCTCAAACTAATGACCATTGAGTCGGTGATGCCATCCAACCACCTCATCCTCTATCATCGCCATCAATATTTCCCAATATCAGGGTCTTTTCCAATGAGTCCATTCTATGCATCAGGTGGCCAAAATATTGGAGCTTCAGCATCAGTCCTTCTAACAAATATTCAGGACTGATTTCCATTAGAATAGACTGGTTGGATCTCCTTGATGTCCAAGGGACTCTCAAGAGTCTTCTCCAATACCACAGCTTAAAAGTATCAATTCTTTGGCACTCAGCATGACTTCAGTCTGATGTTAATGTGGCTCACTTACATGGCTGGCAAGTTTGTGCTGATAGATTAGTTTCTCTCCATGTGAGCTTCTCCTTGGGGCTGCTGGAGTGTCCATAGCAGCTAGCTTGTCCTGTAGCAGACAACTCAAAGGGCCAAGGCAGAAAGTGCAGAGGCTTTCTTGACTTAGACTCAAAAACCATGTACCTTCATATCCACCTACTTACAATGGATATACCATCAGTCCAAATTTAGTGCTAGGGCACATGAATTTCAGGAGATGAAGATAATTAGAAGCTATTTTTTAGGCTGGACTCACCTGGTGGCTCAGCAATAAAGAATCTGCCTGCTAATGCTGGAGACATGAGTTCAATCCCGGGATCAGGAAGTTCCTTTGGAGAAAGAAATGGCAACCCATTCCAATATTCTGGCCTGGGAAGTCCCATGAATGGAGGAGACCAGCAGGCTGTGGAGTCACAAAAGAATCAGAAAAGACTTAGGGACTAAACATCGACTGAGTGCTGAACAATTGATGCTTGTGAACTCTGATGCTGGAGAAGACTCTTGAGTCCCTTGGATAGCAGAGGAGACTAATCCAGTCAATCATAAAGGAAATCAACACTGAATATTCATTAGAAGGCTGGTTGCTGAAACTCTAATACTTCAACCACCTGATGCAAAGAGCCTACTCATTGGAAAAGACCCTGTGCTGGGAAAGATGGAAAACAAACAAAAAAAATAAACAGAGTGGCAGAGAATGAGATAGTTAAATAGCATCACTGACTCAATGGACATGAATTTGAGCAAACTCCAGGAGATAGGGAAAAACAGGGAAGCCTGGTGTGCTATAGTTCTATGTGCTATAGTCCTTGAGTTCAACAAAAGTCAGACACGACTTTGTTACTGAACAATAACCTATAGACTGACTCTCAGTCTACCCTCTGGCCTCAGAGATATACAATCTCCCATCATGAAAAGTGCACTCACTACATCTCAAAGCCTCCAAACTCCTCATCTCAGTCTTGCATCACTGAAAAATCTATGATTGTATCATCTAAGTCAAGTCCTTGTGTAGAAATTGATTATCAGCTACAGTTCCTCAACATGGCTCCTGCACATCTGGAGAATTATGAACCAAAGAAGCTATATTCTGTCTCACAGGCAATACACACACTGTGAAGCAGACAATAGCTAATCACCATAGGCCTTGTCATGCAAAAAAAGGAAAATATGGGAGCACAAGGAGTTATTAGATAATAGCAATTTTGAAATCCAACAGAGCATATATTGGCAGTTCCTTAATAAAGAATAACTTCTACTGGTAGAAGAATCTACCCACAATGCAGTAGACCCAGATTTGATCCCTGGGTTGGGAAAATCCCCTGGAGAAGGAAATGGCAACCCACCTCAGTATTCTTGCTCAGAGAATTCCACAGACAGAGGAGCCTAGCAGGCTTCAGTTGTGGGGTCTCAAGGAGTTGTACACAACTGAGTGACTAACACTTCTACTACAAAGAATTATGTGCCAGACTCTTAGCTCTGCCTTCTGACTTCCTGGTTCTCATACTGAGGCATATTATTTCTTCCATAGAAAATGGCTAGTATCTGAAATTAATAGAGGTACTCCAGCTTTGCTTTGATTACCATTGGCATGAAATATCTTTTTCCATCCCTTCACTTTTAGATTAGCTAAGGCTTTATATATAAGGAGTTTTACTTTTTTTTTTTTTAAATCTGGAAAATCTCCCTTAAATCTAGTGAGTATAAACCATTTAAATTGATTACTGATATACGAGCGTTAAAATGGACTATCTTTCTCTTTTCTGTTTGTTGTATTTATTCTTTGTTTCTTCTTCCTCCTTTTCCTGTCTTCACTATTTTATCTAAATCATTCATTAATTAAGATTTCCTTTATTTTTAACCTTTTTTCTATTAAGAATCTCTTCCATGGTACCATATTTTATTTTATCATCATGATGCCTTGTGTTCCTCATGAGTTTATCTCATGCTTAGACTAAAGCTCAGGAAGGGTGGCGGTGAGGAGATACCCCTCATCCAAAGTAAGGAGAAGTGGCTTTGCCTTGTTGGAGCAGCCATGAAGAGATACCCCAAGCCCAAAGTAAGATGGTAGGTGTTGCAAGAGGGCAACAGAGGGCAGACACACTGAAACCATACT
>SJYC01003228.1:0-33343 GCA_006408675.1 Madoqua kirkii | reverse complement strand
GCCTGGTGGGCTGCAGTCCATGGGGTCGCAAAGAGTCGGACACGACTGAGCGACTTCACTTTCACTTTTCACTTTCATGCATTGGAGAAGGAAATGGCAACCCACTCCAGTGTTCTTGCCTAGAGAATCCCAGGGATGGGGGAGCCTGGTGGGCTGCCGTCTATGGGGTCGCGCAGAGTCAGACACGACTGAGGCGACTTAGCAGCAGCATACAGGATAAAATATAAGGAGAAACATGCCGAGATACATATTAATCAAACTAACAAAAATTAAACACAAAGAAAACATATTAAAGGTAGCAAGAAAAAAGCAACAAGTAACATATAAGTAAGGAAAAGGCAATGGCATCCCACTCCAGTACTCTTGCCTGGAAAATCCCATGGACAGAGGAGCCTGGTAGGCTGCAGTCCATGGGCTCGCTAAGAGTTGGATATGGCTGAGAGACTTCACTTTCACTTTTCCCTTTCATGCACTGGAGAAGGAAACGGCAACCCACTCCAGTGTTCTTGCCTGGAGAATCCCAGGGACGGGGGAGCCTGGTGGGCTGCACCAGGGTCTATGGGGTCGCACAGAGTCGGACACAACTGAAGCGACTTAGCAGCAGCAGCAGCAACATACAAGGAAAAACCCCCTAAGGTTAACAGCTGATCTATCAGCAGAAAGATCTCTGCGGGAAGATATATTTAAAATAATGAAAGGCAAAGATCTACAACCAAGATTACTCTATCCAGCAAGGGTCTTATTCAGATTCAGAGAAATCAAAAGCTTTATAGATAGTCAAAAGTTAAGAGAATTCAGCACTACAAAAGCAGCTTTACAACAAATGCTAAAGGAAGTTCCCCACACAGGAAACAAGAAAAGGCCTACAAAAATAAACCCCCCAAAACAGAGTAGATGTTAATAGGATCATACATCTCAAAATTACTTTAAATGTAAATCTATTAAATGCACCAAACAAAAGACTGGTTGAGTGGATACAAAAACAAGACTCACGTATACGCCGTCTATATTAGACTCATTCAGAACCAGAGCCGATACAAACTGAAAGTGAGATAATGAAAAAATATTTCATGCAAAAAGAAATCAAAAGAAAACTGGAGTAGCAATTCTCAGGTCAGACAAAATAGATCTTAAATAATATTATAAGAGATAAGAAGGACACTACATAATGACCAAGGGATCCACCCAACAAGACATAACAACTATACATATTTATGCATCCAGCAAAGGGACACCTGAATATATAAGGCAAACATTAGCAGACATAAGAGGGTAATTAACAGTAACATCATAATAATAGCAGGCTTTAATAAGCCACTTATCCCAGTGAACAGATCATGAAAACAGAAAATTAATAAGGAAACACAAGCCTTAAATGACACGTTTAGACCAGATGGACCTAATGACATCTTCAGGACATTCCATCCAAATACAGCAGAATACACTTTCTTCTCAAGTGCACATGGAATATTCTCCAGGATAGATCACATATTGGGTCACAAATCAAGCCTCAGTAAGTATAAGAAAACTGAAATCATATCAAGCATCTTTTCTGACTACAATGCTATGAGAGTGTGTTGTGCACATTCAGTTGTGTCTGACTCTTTGTTGACCCCGTGGACTGTCGCCCACCAGGCTCCTCTACCCATGGAAACTTCCAAGAATAGTGGAACGGGTTGCCATTTCCTACTCCAGGACATCTTCTTGACCCAGGGTTCGAACCCATGTCTCTTGCAATTCCTGCACTGGCAGGCAGGTTCTTTACCAGTTGAGCCACCTATGAGATTAGCTATCAAATATTGGGGGAAAAAAGGTATAAGAAACAGAAACACATGAAAATTAAACTATAGGCTTCTAAATAACCAACAGGTCATTAAAGGGAAGTCAAAAAATACACAGAAACAAATGACAATGCAAATATGAAAACTCAAAGCCTATGGGATGCAGCAAGAGCAGTTCTAAGAGGGAAGTTTATAGCAACACAATTCTACCTCAAGAAACAAGAAAAAACATCAAACTGACAACCTAACCTTACACCGAAAGTGACTGGAAAAAGAAGAACAGAAAAACCCCAAGTTAGTAAAAGGAAAAACTCATAGAAGATCAGAGCAGAAATAAATGAAAAATAAATGAAGGGAACAATAGCAATGATCAATAAAACTAAAAGCTGGTTCTCTGAGAAGACAAAATTGACAAATCATTAGCGAGATTTATCAGGAAAAAAAGTGTGAAGACTCAAATCAGGAAAATTAGAGATGCAAAGGGGGAGAATAAAACAGTCAACACAGATACACAAAGGATTATAATAGATGATTAAGAGCAACTATATGCCAGTAAAATGGACAACTGGGAAGAAACGGACAGGTTTGTAGAGAAGATCAACCTTCTAAGACTGAACCAGGAAGAAATAGAAATTACGAACAAGTAAATCACAGGTAATGAAATTGAAAATGTGATTTTTAAAAAATGTCTCAAAACACAAAAGTCCAGGGCCAGATGGCTTCACAGATAAATTATATCAACCTATCCTTCTCAAGTGTGACTTCCCTGATGGCTCAAACAGTAAAGCGTCTGCCTACAATGCGGGAGACCCAGGTTCAATCCCTGGGTTGGGAAGATCCCCTGGAGAAGGAAATGGCAACCCGTTCCAGTATTCTTGCCTGGAAAATCCCATGGATGGAGGAGCCTGGTTGGCTACTGTCCATAGGGTCGCAAAGGGTCCGACACAACTGAGCAACTTCACTATCTATCCTTCTCCAACTCTCTCAAAAAGTTGGAGGAGGAACAATTTCAAACTCATTCTACAAGGCCACCATTACTCTGATACAAAAACTGGAAAAAGACATCATAAAAAAAGAAAATTATAGGCCAATATCACTAAAAAACATAGATGCAAAAATCTTCAACAAAATTCTAGCAAATGAATTCAACAACACATTAAAAGGATCATACACCAGGATCAAGTTGGATTTATCCCAGGGATGCAAGGATTCTTTCATATATCCAAATCAGTCAATGTGATATACCATATTAACAAGTTAAAAGATAAACATCATATGATACTCTCAATAGATGCAAAAAAGCTTTCAACAAAGTTCAGCATATATGATTAAAAAACAAACTTCAGAAAATGGGCAGAGAAGGAACCTGTGTGTGTGCTGTGCTCAGTGACTTCAGCTGTGTCTGACTGTGTGTGACCCTGTGGACTGTTGCCTGACCGGCTCCTCTGTCCATGGGATTCTCCAGGCAAGAATACTGGAGTGGGCTGCTGTGCCCTCCTCCAGGGGATCTTTCCGGTCCAGGGATTGAACTCACATCTCTTATATCCCCTGCACTGGCAGGCACGTTCTTTACCACTAGCGTCACCTGGTAACTCAACATTATAAAGGCCACAGATGATAAACCCACAGCTAACATTTTCTCAATGGTGAAAAGGTGAAAGCATTTCCTCTAAGATCAGGAACAAGACAAGGGTGCCCACTCTCACCACTATTACTCAACATAGTTTTTGGAAGCCCTAGCCATGGGAATGAGAGAAGAAATAGAAACAAAAGTAACCCAGATTGGAAAAGAAGAAGTAAAACTCTCACTGTTTGCAGACAATATGATATTACACATAGAAAACCCTAAAGATACTACCAAAAAATTAATAGAGCTAATTAGCGAATTTGGCAAAGTTGCAGGATCACAAAGTCAGTACACAGAAATCCCTTGCTTTCCTATACACTAGCAATGAAAAATCAGAATGAGAAAGGGATCCGTCCCATTTGCCACTGCAATGAAAGGAGGCAAAAGACCTGTATACAGCAAACTCTAAGACATTGATTAAAGAAATCAAAGACAGCATAACCGGATAAAGAGATATACCATGTTCTTAGGTTGGAAGACTCAACAGTGTGAAAATGAGTATACTACCCAAAGCAATCTACTTTACTAGCATGTGAGATGAGTGCAATTGTTCGGTAGTCTGAGCATTCTTTGGCATTGCCTTTCTTTGGGACTGGAATGAAAACAGACCTTTTCCAGTCCTGTGGCCACTGCTGAGTTTTCCAAATTTGCTGGCATATTCAGTGCAGCACTTTCACAGCATCATCTTTCAGGATCTGAAATAGCTCTACTGGAATTCCATCACCTCCACTAGCTTTGTTCATAGTGATGCTTTCTAAGGCCCCCTTGAATTCAGATTCCAAGATGTCTGGCTCTAGATGAGTGATCACACCATCATGATTATCTGAGTCGTGAAGATCCTTTTCGTACAGTTCTTCTGTGTATTCTTGCCATCTCTTCTTAATATCTTCGGCTTCTGTTAGGTCCATACCATTTCTGTCCTTTATCGAGCCCATCTTTGCATGAAATGTTCCCTTGGTATCTCTAATTTTCTTGAAGAGATCTCTAGTCTTTTCCATTCTGTTCTTTTCCTCTATTTCTTTGCATTGATCACTGAAGAAGGCTTTCTTATCTCTTCTTGCTATTCTTTGGAACTCTGCATTCAGATGCTTATATCTTTCCTTGTCTCCTTGGCAGAGGAACCAGAGATCAAATTGCCACTGGATCATGGAAAAAGCAAGAGGGTTCCAGAAAAACATCTATTTCTGCTTTATGGACTATGTCAAAGCCTTTGACTGTGTGGATCACAATAAACTTCATTGATCACTGAAGAAGGCTTTCTTATCTCTTCTTGCTATTCTTTGGAACTCTGCATTCAGATGCTTATGTCTTTCCTTTTCTCCTTTGCTTTTCGCCTCTCTTCTTTTCACAGCTATTTGTAAGGCCTCCCCAGACAGCCATTTTGCTTTTTTACATTTCTTTTCCATGGGGATGGTCTTGATCCCTGTCTCCTGTACAATGTCACGAACTTCATTCCATAGTTGATCAGGCATTCTATCTATCAGATCTAGGCCCTTAAATCTATTTTTCACTTCCACTGTATAATCATAAGGAATTTGATTTAGGTCATACCTGAATGATCTAGCGGTTTTCCCTACTTTCTTCAATTCGAGTTCTAATTTGGTAATAAGGAGTTCATAATCTGAGCCACAGTCAGCTCCTGCTCTTGTTTTTGTTGACTGTATAGAGCTTCTCCATCTTTGGCTGTGTAGAATGTAATCAATCTGATTTCGGTGTTGACCATCTGGTGATGTCCATGTGTAGAGTCTTCTCTTGTGTTGTTGGAAGTGGGTGTTTGATATGACCAGTGCATTTTCTTGGCAAAACTCTATTAGTCTTTGCCCTGAGCTAGCAAAGTCTGCTGATAGATCATATGTGGGTTTTTGCTGCTGCTAAATCACTTCAGTCGTGTCTGACTCTGTGCAGTCCATAGATGGCAGCCCATCAGGCTCCCCTGTCCCTGGGAATCTCCAGGCAAGAACACTGGAGTAGGTTGCCATTTCCTTCTCCAGTGCATGAAAGTAAAGCGTGAAAGTGAAGTTGCTCAGTCATGTCTGACTCATAGCGACCCCATGAACTGCAGTCCACCAGGCTCCTCCATCCATGGGATTTTCCAGATAAGAGTACTGGAGTGAGGTGCCACTGCCTTCTCCGAAATGTGGGTTAGGAGAGAACAAATTTTAGAAATTTAATTTTTGAACATGTTAGAGGTAGATATTTAAAGCTATTAGATGAATATGGAGGTCAGAGAGAGGTCATTGATGAACATATGGATTCAGAAGCACTAGTTTATTAGTGTTGCTAAGCCATGGAGTTGATTCAGATCATCAGCATTTAGCATCTGAAGTGATGATGAAAAATCAGCAAACAGTCTGAAGAGAGCAGTCAGGGAGATATGAGTAAAACCAGGTACATGTGGTTCCCTGAACCAGGAAGAAGGAAGTGTTTCAATTAGAGTGGTTTGTTGTTTCAACTATTGCTTATAGATCCAGTAAGATTCAGACTGAGTTTGACCTTGCAGTTAAGAGGTCCCTGATGACCCTGACAAGCAGTTTTGGTGGCACACTGGGAGTGAAAACTGTTTGGAGTGCATTGAGAAGGGAAACTGGGGGCAATGAATACATGAAACTCTTTCAGAGAATTCTGCTCAGAGGAGGGAAAGAAAGCAAAAACTGGAGGTGAGTGGAGTAGACTGATTCATTTGTGCTTCTGTTTTTGTTTGTTTGTTTCTAGTTATTTATTTGTTGATTTATGGCTGTACTGGGTCTGCATTGCTGCCCATGGGCTTTCTCTATTTGCGTCATTGGGGGCTATTCTTCATAGCACTGGGCAGGCTTCTCCTTGCGGCAGCTTCTCTTGTTGAGGCGTATAGGCTTCAGTAGTCGTGGCTCTCAGTCTCTAGAGCACAGGCTCAGTGGTTGTGGGATGGGCTTAGTTGCTCTGTGTGACATATGGAATCTTCCTGGACTAGGGATGGAACCTGTGTCCCCTGCTTTGGCAGGAAAATTCTTATCCACTGTACCACCAGGGAAATGCAATTAGTACTTCTTGTTTGTTTTGTTTTTGAATGGGAGAAAAAATGGCATAAATTTATGCTGCTTTGAATGATCTAGTATGATCCAAAGAAATAAAGGAGAGAAGGGAGGCTTGAATGACTGTGGAAATATAAGAGGGGATGGGATCCAGTGCACAAGGGGAGGAACAGCCTTAGTCAGAAGCACAGATGGCCCATGTACAGTGACAGGAAAGAAGGCAGAGTGGGTGTGTGCTGGTGCGTGTGTAGATATCATGGACAATCTCTTCTTATTGCTTTAAATTTCTCATTGAATTCAGTTTGGTTAATTCTGTTAATTTTTGTAAAACATTTAAAGTAGCGCCTCTGTTCAGTTCAGTTGCTCAGTTGTGTCCGACTCTTTGCCATCCCATGTACTCAGCATGCCAAGCCTCCCTGTCCATCACCAACTCCTGGAGTTTACTCAAGCTCATGTCCATTGAGTCGGTGACGCTATCCAACCATTCATCCTCTGTCATCCCTTTCTCCTCCTGCCTTCAATCTTTCCCGGCATCAGGGTCTTTTCCAGTGAGTCAGCTGTTCCCATCAGGTGGCCAAAATATTAGAGTTTCAGCTTCATATCAGTCCTTCCAATGAATATTCAGGACTGATTTCCTTTAGGATTGACTGGTTTGATCTCCTTGCAGTCCAAGGTACTCTCAAGACATTTTTCCAACACCATGGTTCAAAAGCATCAATCCCTCAGCACTCAGCTTTCTTTATAGTCCTACTCTCACATCCATACTTGACTACTGGGAAAACCACAGCTTTGACTAGATGGACCTTTGTTGGCAAAGTAGTGTCTCTTATTTTTAATATGCTGTCTAAATTGGTCATAACTTTCCTCCCAAGGAGTAAGCATCTTTTAATTTCATGGCTGCAGTCACCATCTGCAGTAATTCTGGAGCCCCCCAAACAAAGTCTGCCACTGTTGCCACATCTATTTGCCATGAGGTAATGGGACCAGATGCCATGATCTTAGTTTTCTGAATGTTGAGCTTTAATCCAACTTTTTCACTCTCCTCTTTCACTTTCACCAAGAGGCTCTTCAGTTCTTCTTCACTTTCTGCCATAAGTGTGGTGTTATCTGCATATCTGAGGTTACTGATATTTCTCCTGACAATCTTGATTCCAACTTGTGCTTTATCCAGTCCAGTGTTTCTCATGATGTACTCTACATAGAAGTTCAATAAGCAGGTGACAATATACAGCCTTGACATACTCCTTTTCCTATTTGGAACCAGTCTGTTTTTCCATGTCCAGATCTAACTGTTGTTTCCTGACCTGCATACAAATTTCTCAAGGGGCAGGTTAGGTGGTCTAGTATCCTTATCTCTTTCAGAATTTTCCATAGTTTATTGTGATCCACACAGTCAAAGTATTTGGCATAGTCAATAAAGCAGAAGTAGATTTTTTTTTTGGAGCTCTCTTGCTTTTTTGATGATCTAGTGGATTTTGGCAATTTGACCTCTGGTTCCTTTGTCTTTTCTAAAACCAGTTTCCAGCAGAGGCATGGGTTGGTGGTGGCCTGCTGCAGGGTTGGGGGCACTGAATATAGCAGTAAATGCATGGGATCTTTTGAAGAAGGTCACCATTATCTTCATTACCTCCACATAGTTTGGCCCCAGGTAAATAGCAGGGACAGAACACAGATCCACCCATCAAGAGAAGATTTACTGAGCATGGCCCCGCCCATCAGAACAAGACCCAGATTCCCCCTCAATCAGTCTCTCTCATCAGGAAGCTTCCGTAAGTTTCTTATCCTTCTCCATCAGAGGACAGACAGACTGAAAACTACAACTACAGAAAACTAACCAATCTAATCCCATGTACCACAGCCTTGTCTAGCTCAAAGAAACTGTGAGCCATGCTGTGTAGGGCCACCCAAGATGGATGGGTCATGGTGGAGAGTTCTGACAAAATGTGGTTCACTGGAGAAAGGAATGACAAACCACTTCAGTGTTCCTGCCTTGAGAACCCCATGAACAGTATGAAAAGGTAAAAAGAGAGGACACTGAAAGATGAACTTCCCAGGATGGTAGGTGCTCAATATGCTACTGGAGATCAGTAGATAAATAACTGCCAAAAGAATGAAGAGACAGAGCCAAAGCAAAAACAGCACCCAATTGTGGATGTGACTGGTGATGGAAGCAAGGTTCGATGCTATAAAGAGCAATATTGCATAGGAAACTGGAATGTTAGGTCCATGAATCAAGGCAAATTGGAAGCAGTCAAACAGGAGCTGGCAAGAGTGAATGTCGACATTTTGCTGCTACCGCTGCTTCAGTCGTGTCCGACTCTGTGTGACCCCATAGACAGCAGCCCACCAGGCTCCCCTGTCCCTGAGATTCTCCAGGCAAGAACACTGGAGTGGTTTGCCATTTCCTTCTCTAATGCATGAAAGTGAAAAGTGAAAGTGGAGTTGCTCAGTCATGCCCAACTCCCAGAGACCTCATGGACTGTAGCCCACCAGGCTCCTCCATCCATGGGATTTTCCAGGCAAGAGTACTGGAGTGGGTTGTCATTGCCTTCTCCAGTTGACATTTTAGGAATTAGCAAACTAAAATGGACTGGAATGAGAGAATTTAACTCAGATGACCATTTTATCTACTACTCTGGGCAAGAATCCCGTAGAAGAAATGGAGTAGCCATCATAGTCAACAAAAGAGTCTGAAATGCAGTACTTGGATGAAATATCAAAAACGACAGAATGATCTCTGTTCATTTCCAAGGCAAGCAGTTCAGTATCACGGTAATCCAAGTCTATGCTCAGACCAGTAATGCTGAAGAAGCTGAAGTTGTTGAATGGTTCTGTGAAGACCTTCAAAACCTTTTAGAACTAACACCCAAAGAAGATGTCCTTTTCATTATAGGGGGCTGAAATGCAAAAGTAGGAAGTCAAGAAACACCTGGAGTAACAGGCAAACTTGGCCTTGGAGTACAGAATGAAACAGGGAAAAGGCTAATAGAATTTTGTCAAGAGAATGCACTGGTCATAGCAAACACTCTCTTCCAACAGCACAAGAGAAGACTCTACACATGGACATCACCAGATGGTCACACCAAAATCAGATTGATGATATTTTTTGCAGCCAAAGATGGAGAAGCTCTACACAATCAGCAAAACAAGACTGGGATCTGACTATGGCTCAGATCATGAACTCCTTATTGCCAAATTCAGGCTTAAATTGAAGTACGTAGGGAAAACCACTAGACCATTCAGGTATGACCTAAATTAAATTCCTTACGATTATACAGTAGAAGTGACAAATAGATTTAAGGGATTCCATCTGATAAACAAAGTGCCTGATGAAGTATGGATGGAGGTTTGTGACATTGTATAGGAGGCAGTGATCAAGACCATCCCCAATAAAAAGAAATGCAAAAAAGCAGAATGGTTGTCTGTGAAAAGAGAGAAACTGTGAAATAGAGAAGCTGTGAAAAGAGAAATGAAAAGCAAAGGAGAAAAGAAAAGATATACCCATTTGAATGCAGAGTTCCAAAGAATAGCAAGTAGAGAAGAAAGCCATCCTCAGTGATCAATGCAAAGAAATAGAGGAAAACAACAGAATGGGAAAGACTGGAGAGCTCTTCAAGAAAATTAGAGATACCAAGGGAACATTTCATGCAAAGATGGGCTTGATAAAGGAGAGAAATGGTCTGGACCTAACAGAAGCAGAAGATATTAGGAAGAGGTGGCAAGAATACACAGAAGAACTATACAAAAAAAGATCTTCACGACCCAGATAATCAGGATGATGTGACCACTCACCTAGAACCAGGCATCCTGAAATGTGAAGCCCAATGAGCCTTAGGAAACATCACTACAAACAAAGGTAGTGGAGGTGATGGAATTCCAGAGGAACTATTTCAAATCCTGAAAGATGATGCTGTGAAAGTGCTGCACTCAACATACCAGCACATTTGGAAAACTCAGCAGTGGCCACGGGACTGGAAAAGGACAGTTTTCATTCCAGTCCCACAGAAAGGCAGAGTAGTGCCTGGCATGTAATAAACGCTATGCAATCTTTTGTTAACTAGGTGTCTTTTCTTGCTTTCTCAGAATCTGCTCAGGAAATTAATAATAATTGAATACAGACTTTTAGCTTTGTTGTTGAATTCACAAGTGTTGGGCCAGAACTGGTACCTGAGTTTGTACTATAGCTTTGTGTTACCTGAGAGGAGATGTGAACTTTTTTTGCAACATGTGGATGCATGTAGCTTCTACCCTATGCTATATTCACATAATGATGGAAGTCCGTCCATTTTTTCTAAATGTTAAGTATTTTTGAGGGATCAGCCTGTTGTTGTTGTCTAAATAGCTGGGTAGAATTTTTAATAGTATAAATAAATAATGAAGGCTAACATAGGTAGTCATAGATAGTCAGCATTTACTATATGAAAGGTGTTGTGCTAAGTGCTTCATATCTGTTATTTTATTTAGGACACCCAACAAGCTTATATTCAAGATCATATCATACACATTTTACATTTGTGGAAAAGAAGCTTAGTGAGCATAAAATCGCTTGATAAAATTAAGATTCCAGGATTTTTTTCCACCAATTGTCATGCTCTTCTGCTATGCCTTTTTAAAATAAGTGAGTGATGGGCAAGATAACTGGGCTTATATCGGCAACCCCAGTTCTTACTCCAGTTTAACCAATAACTGGCTGATTGAACTTGAAAAGTTACCTCTTAGGGGATTTTTCACCTGTGTTCTGTGAACTCAGATGATCTCTACTATTCCTTCTATCTCTAACATGATGAGATTTCAATATTTTTATGATTATTATTTTGTGCTACTCATATCTTTTAAGTATCCAGGTCAGAGCCTCCCTAGGTAAGAAGGTGGTTACAGATTTAATCAGGGCAGAGCTGGAGGCAGCTGTGGACTGGATGAAGCTGCCCCCTGTTGCTTCCCTCTCAGTGGGTTTCCAGCAGAAGTAAACTGTGGAAGCTGCCCAAGCCTCAGTTCCAGGATGAGACAAGAGTCTCCTCCTGCTAGGTCTAAGCTGCAGCCTCTCAGAACCAGGGCCTGAGGGGCTAGTTTCAGTGCCTGGTATTTATTATCTTTGCAGAACCTTGGCTTGGAGCCTAGAGCCTGGGCGTGCAGGGTGAGTGATTAGACATGGGACTCTCATGCATCTAACTTTAAAAAAATCTCAATTACATCAGAAAGAGGGCTCTAGGTAATAGATGGGGTCCTGGGGACAATAGTGTAAATAACAAGCAAATGCACTTAACCATGATGCATCACTGGTCCCAGGGAACTCGTGGAGCTGGACAGGCTCTCCACCTGAAGTGCCCAGAGAAAGAAGTCCAGGAGGTGGCAGCACTTATGAATGGTACAGGCCTAAGAAACTGGCTGCACCTTGGAGCCTCCTCTCAGAGGGCTGGCTGGCTTGTGAGCTGAGGGTGTGATGGCACCTCATAGGGCCGGGCCAGAGAAGTGTTTTGTGAAACAGGTTGGTGGAGTCGGGAAATGAGTGCTCATCTCAGTTCTTGGAGATGTAGGGACAGGGTGGAGTATATTCTGGGCAGAATAGTGAGTTGGATTAGGCAGTGTCCCCTGGTGAGGGAGGTAGGGCATGAAACCAATGGAAGCATAAATCAACGACAAAGGGGATCTTGTAATTGAAAGATGGACTAGGGACTTTAAACTCAATCACCCTATATGCAGACTAAGAAACTGACACTCTGGGGGAAGATACAACTTTCTAAGGTTGTCCAACTGGTTGGCAGCAGGCCCAGGATTAGATTTCTCAGTATCCTGGTTCTGAGACCCCTTCTCTACTTCTGTGGCACTTGACTCAAGACAGCTGCCCATAGTGACCTTCCAGGTTTGTAAAGAAGAATATAACCCCTCATCTTTGCAGTTGCCATTGTGATTTTATAAGCCAATAAGCAATGTGGGTCAGGTCCTATATATTCAACAGCATTATTCACTGTGGTGATGATGAGAAAGCAGGAAGGGAGAAAGAGGAAAGCCAGCTATGTGTGTGCTCGTAAGAACATGGGAAACAAGGAGAGAATAGTTCTCTGGTGTGGGCTGCAAGACAGGACAGGAAGATTGTGGAGCAATGTGCTCAGGATACCCACTGGCATGAGGAGCCATATAGTCCCATGGGTCCTGAAATTGAATGACCAAGGCTGGAGTCTCAGCTCTGTTACTTCTAGATGCATGATGTCCAGTGAGAGAAACAATTTCCCCAAGGATCTCTTGTAGAATGGAGCTAGAATTTGGAAACAACCTAATGGAATATTAAATGGAAGGAGGCTTTTTGTAACCTCTAAGAGCAATGGCACCCCACTCCAGTGCTCTTGCTTGGAAAATCTCATGGGCGGAGGAGCCTTGTAGGCTGCAGTCCATGGGGTCTCGAAGAGTTAGACACAACTGAGCGACTTCACTTTCACTTTTCACTTTCATGCATTGGAGAAGGAAATGACAGGCCACTCTAGTGTTCTTGCCTGGAGAATCCCAGGGATGGAGGAGCCTGGTGGGCTGCAGTTTATGGGGTTGCACAGAGTTGGACACAACTGAAGTGACTTAGCAGCAGCAGCAGCATCAAGAGCAACGTAAATGAAAACATTCTGATTTTAATGAAATGAAGAAAAGTTATATGACTAAGTGACTAAGAACACATGGATGGAAAAGTGTGCAAAATTGTCTTGGGCTTGACCTCAGACTGGAGGGAATTTGTGGACAAGGAAAATAGAGTCAGGAATAAATTCTAGGCTCTGCACTCAACATGGTATGGGAAGGGAACAGACTGCTGGAAGTGGTAGGTATCAGAGATGAATGGAGACAAGGAATTTTGTCAGCAGGCACCCCAAGAGTGAGTAGCAGGAGTTTAGATTCTATTTGCAAAATATAGAGTCAGTTAGCTCCTCTCCGGTGGACTAATATTGACAAACACAGAATTTTGGAGGATTCATTTGTTGCTAGCTAAAAGAATAGATTCATTTATTTATTCTAAGTTTTTTATTGGGTACCCAGCACTGTGTTAGATGCTGGGGACATCTAACATCTAATGATAAACCTGGATGAGGTCCCTGGTTCATGGTACCTTGATGAACACCTAGATGTCCATCTAGTGTGAACAAAAGAGACAGGAGGTGGTGACTGGGGAATTTTCCAGGGTCTGGACAGTATTGAAGTGTGATGCATGTGAGGCTTTGTTTACACTCAAGCTTAATCACCAAGAAAAGAAGGGGCATTTTACAATAGGTTTTTTCCAAGATGAAGAAAATCCCAGCCAAGATTGTTAAAGATATCATTCCTAATATCAAGTAGACCCTCATCTAGTTATGAAACCCAATATTTCCATGTAAAGCCCATGATGACAGAATCCAAAGTACAGTTTCATCTTTGAATGGATTACTTCTTCATGCCTCAAGATACTGGCTTTGGATTTCACCTCTATACGTCATCTTTTTGGGGACCATTGGCCATATCCATTTATTTCTCTTAACAATTCATTTCAGTTCATACCAATGTGCAATTTTTAAGCATCTTTTCTGTACCAAGTTAAAGTATTTCTCTCAGTTCCTGGCCACTGGGTATGGCTGAGTCTGCCATTTTGTTTACCAAATATTTAATTTTCACTCACAAATAACAGAAAACCAAGAGGAACTAGAGAGCCTCTTGATGAAGATAAAAGAGGAGAGTTTAAAAGCTGGCTTAACAATCAACATTCAAAAAACTAAGTTCATGGCATCCAGTCCCATCATTTCATGGAAAATAGATAAGGAAACAATGGAAACAGTAACAGACTTTATTTTCTTGGGCTCTAAAATCACTGTGGATGGTGACTGCAACCATGGAATTAAAAGATGCTCCTTGGAAGAAAATTATGACAAACCTTGATGGGATAATAAAAAACAGAGGCATCACTTTGCTGACAAAGGTCTGCTAGTCAAAACTATGGTTTTTCCAGTAGTCATGTACAGGTGTGAGAGTTGGATCATAAATAAGGCTGAACACCAAGGAATTGATACTTTTGAACTGTGGTTCTAGAGAAGACTCCTGAGAGTCCACTGGGCAGCAAGGAGATCAAATTAGTCAATCCTAAAGGAAATCAACCCTGAATATTTATTGGAAGGACTGATGCTGAAGCTGAAGCTCCAATGCTTTGGCTACCTGATATGAATAGCCAATTCATTGGGGAAAACTTTGATGCTGGGAAAG
Organism: Madoqua kirkii; assembly: GCA_006408675.1. Taxonomy (NCBI): domain Eukaryota; kingdom Metazoa; phylum Chordata; class Mammalia; order Artiodactyla; family Bovidae; genus Madoqua; species Madoqua kirkii. The sequence goes on along the minus strand of SJYC01003228.1, from coordinate 18,716 downwards.
ACTGAGGGCAAGAGGAGAAGGGGCGACAAAGAATGAGATGGTTGGATGGCATCGCCAACTCAATGGACATGAGTTTGAGCAAACTCCAGGAGATAGTAAAAGACAGGGGAGCCTGGCATGTTGTATAGTCCATGGGGTTGCAAAGAGTTTGACACAACTGAACAACACAATATCAGCACTCTGGTTTTTAACTACACATGTTTCTAGGAAGAAATAGCTAGAAAACACAAAGACTGCAGTCTTCGGCCTCCTGGCAGCCAGGTGCGGTGATGCGACTAAGTTTTGGCCAAATGGTTGGAAACTGAGGTGTTGTGTGGAACTTCTTGAAAGGTTCCTTTCTTCTCTCTTCATCATGATGCTGATGACATGACACTCAGGCGCACTCCTGAGACACTATGGTGAGTCCACATCTAGGGATGGTGAGTAAAGAGCCTGGAGAAACCTGGATGTCTGATGACCACAGAGCATCTGCAAGATGCCTCAGGAATTCTTTTCCTGGAAGAAAGACACATTTCTACCCCAGTTATAGTGCTATTTTCCAGGTCTCCCATTGCTGCTGAACTAAACCTTAATGGATACATTGGGATGCATTTCCCTCATTTTGGGGTTAAAAATTCATCCCCTGGTCCCAGGCTGAACATCTCTGAACCCAATCTTGGCAGATTTCTGGGTCTGTAACTTTTATTTCCCTTCTCTGTGCCTCTGGGCACATAGCCACTGTGATACCTGAAGTATTTGTGCTCTGAAAGTCTTTTTGTTGAGTTTAGAGATGAAGAAACTTAGCACAATATGTACATGACAGTGATTAGCATAGAGCTTGTTGCATAACAGCTGCTGAATAAATGTTACTTGAGACTAGTTTGAAGAAGTCTTCTCACTTTCGGCTGACACATCTCATCTCTCCCCATTGTAAATGTCCTCCCAACTTTTGAATCAACAACATCTCAAAAAGTGATATATTGCTTTACAATTTCATCTGTATAGCTTTACTTCAGGGAAGAAAAAAAAATATATATATATATGCATGACTGCTAAGTTGCTTCAGTCGTGTCTGACTCTTTGTGACCCTATGGAACCTTCCATGCTCCTCTGTCCACGGGATTCTCAGACAAGAATACTAGAGTGGGTTGCCATGTCCTCCTGCAGGAGATCTTCTTGACCTAGGGATCAAACCCTGGTCTCTTATGTCTCCTCATTGGCAGGTGGGTTCTTTACCACTAGTGCCATATACGTACAGTTGTGCAGAGTCTCAGTGTTCTAGGCCAGCTCTCTTGTAAAGCACAGTCTGTATTTTTTTCAGTACAAACATGGGTCATATCTAACCACAGTCTGAAAATTACTATGATTGCTCTTTTCTGACAGATTGATACTTAAGTCACACATGATTTTGTGCAAGGATTTTGCAGCCAAAATTCTGCTGTCTTCTTTTCCAGCAATATGGCATGGAAATCCATTCTGGTTCCCAGGAGTTTGCCTCTTCATAGCTTCCAGGTGCCACATGCATTTTCATGGAGACCCAATGGGAATGATGATTATGCATGATGGAGGGCACTCTGAATACACCTGCGGGCTGGTAGAGGAGATGTTTGCAGGCTATGGGCTACTTGGCACTTCCTACATCACACAGTCCAGAGGCAGGCACACTCAGTCCAGGACAAGGGCTCCCCACAAGGCCAGTTAGTAACATTTGGGTGCTCCCTGGGCTGATATTGACTTTCCATGGGCTTCCCTGTGGCTCAGTGGTAAAGATTCTGACTACCAATGCAGGAGATGTGGGTTCGATACCTGGGTCAGTAAGATCTGGAGAAGGAATGGTAACCCACTCCAGTATTCTTCCTGGGAAATCCGATGGACCGAGGAGACTGATGGGGTTGCAAAGTCTGTGGACACAAATGAGTGACTAAACAATGACATAGACTTTCCACAGCAATGTCTGATTTCACAAGCGATGCTGAAAAGGAAAATGAGTTCGAGAATGCACTTCAGCCTCTTAAGTCACAAAAGGTCTCAAAAACCTATTTTTTTAAAATGATACAACAGGTGAACAATTTTTTTCTTTTTTTTTGCAAAAAGAAAACCTCAGTCAAAATGAAAGCCTGACTTTACTAACACGCCCCACAACACCCCTAGAGAAAATTGGTTGAAGTTTTAGTGTACATTTGTTGGAGCTTTTCTGTAAGTGCACATGTGCACATCTGCAGTCTGTGCATCCTAACAGGACCACACTGTTGCATGCACTGTTCCTTGCCTCACTTTTCTTACCTGGTAATGCTCCCTTCTGTGTTGCAGGCAGTCATAGCTGGCTTTCTCTTTCACTTGTACAGACATAACGAGCTCCACTGAACAATTTCTATGGTTGTAGTAATACAGTTTCTTTCCAAACCAGTATTTTTCTATTTTTTAGAAATTATTTTATTTCTTTATTTTTGGCTGCATCAGGTCTTGGTTGAGGCATGCAGCATCTTTCATTGCAGTACGTAGACTCTAGCTGTGGTGCACAGGCTCAGTAGTTGTGGTGTCTGAGCTTCACTGTGGGATCTTAGTTCTCCCACCAGGGATCAAACCTGCATCCCCTGGATTGTAAGATTGATTCTTTCTTTCTTTTTTTTTTAATGAATTTATTTATTTTAAATGAAACAAAGATGAATATTTTTAATGACAAAAGGTACAATTCACAAAGAAGATAGATATCATAAACCATTACACACCTTCATAACAAAGAAACAAAGATACATGAAGCAAAAATCAGAAGCAAGGTGAATTCTTAACCACTGCATCTCCAGGGAAGTCCCTCAGTGAAAATTTGAACCCACAGGCCAATTGCCCTTTTTTTAACCAGTAAAGATCTCCCTCCTTTGGCTTGGACAACATAGCACACATTAGGTACCTGAGTGGCTGCCTTCTGTTCCACAGGCCAGTGCACTGCAGGATGAACACCCATGGCATCTGCATTAAGGAATTCTGTGATCAGGTGTTGGTGCCAACACCTTGCTTTATGACCCTTATTACTGGCCTCCAGGCCATACCAGCAGCTGCAACAGAGCTGTGAAGAGCCGCCCTTCTTTACTCTGGCTTCCCTCTTATTTTTTTTAGAGCCCGCTGGCCAGGACTAATATGCAATAAAACTGATTTGTGCACTTTCCAGGTCTAGCTGAGAACAACAGCCGTGTGCATTAGTTAGGAGGTACTTAATGGATGATTTATAAGATATTGAAGATAAAACTTGAAAGATACATAGGCAGCGCCGACGTGCAACATTCTTGAGGAACAGAGAACATTAAGTGCTTGATTGGCTGAGATGATTTAGAGGGCAGCCCTGGGCGACCATCCAGCCATCTGGACTCTGTTCCGGGAGCTCCTCTCCCCACAGCCACAGCCCCTGATGCGGGTCTGGGGCAGAGATGGGTTGGGGAGTGGATCTCAAAGGGAACTTCTGCTTCATCTGTGACCAGGGCCTCAGGGTTTCCCTTGCCACGACCCTCTTGGGATGCAGCTTGCATTCTAGAACTGAGTGCAGTCTGCTGAAGGTACAGTGCTTCCTGGAGAATGGCCTCCGCTAGGTAAGGTGATTTTGCTCTTTCCTAGAGAAGTTCATCTCAACAGATCAGTGTAGTTAAAAAAAAAAAAACACACACACATATGGGGAATCTAGAAAAATGGTACAGATGCACCTATATGGAGAGCAGAAATAGAGATACAGACGTAGAGAAGAAATCTATGGACACTGAGTGGGGAAAGGGGTGGGATGAATTGGGAGATTGGGACTGAAACATACACACTGCTTTATATAAAACAGGTTACTAATAGGAACCTACCAGATATTACAGGGAACTCTACCTGATGCTCTCGATGACCTAAATGGGAAGAAAATCCAAAAAAGAGGGGATATATGTATATCTGATTTACTTCATTGTACAACAGAACCTAACACAATATTGTAAAGCAGCTATACTCCAACAATATTTTTTTTAAGCTAATTTGGTGCCTACTATGTTCAAGGCACAAAGTTAGGTATGGATGAGTAGAGGTGAGCAAGGTTGACAAGGTCCCCAAATGCACAAAACTAGTAGCCTTTCTTCATTGAGGTTTTCCAAACAAATAAAAAAGCCAATGTGGTCTAATAGAAAATATAAATTCAGAATTATCTAGAAGAATTTGGTTGATTACTGACTGTTAGCATGGTAAACAGATTGAGAAATCATTAGTTTGAAACGTTTTGTTCTTCCCAAATTCACTTTGAATACACATAATCCCACCTCCCACCCCCCCCTTTTTTGGCTGCATCATGCAGCATGTGGGAATCTTAGTTTCCTAACCAGGGATTGAAATTTTGTCCCCTACAGTAGAAGTGTGGATTCTTAACCCCAGGATTGTGAGGGAAATCCCTATATGATCCCTCTTGACTCACTTACCAGAGCCCACCTTACACCCCAGGCTCACTCTTGGCGGAAATTTAAGGTAGAGACATTACTTTGCCGACTAAGTTCTGTCTAGTCAAGGCTATGGTTTTTCTTGTGGTCATGTATGGATGTGAGAGTTGGACTATGAAGAAGGTTGAGCACCGAAGAATTGATGCTTTTGAACTGTGGTGTTGGAGAAGACTCTTGAGAGCCCCTTGGACTGCAAGGAGATCCAACCAGTCCATTCTGAAGGAGATCAACCCTGGGATCTCTTTGGAAGGAATGATGCTAAAGCTGAAACTCCAGTACTTTGGCCACCTCATGAGAAGAGTTGACTCATTGGAACAGACTCTGATGCTGGGAAGCATTGGGGGCAGGAGGAGAAGGGGATGACAGAGGATGAAATGGCTGGATGGCATCACTGACTCAATGGATGTGAGTCTGAGTGAACTCCGGGAGATGGTGATGGACAGGGAGGCCTGGCGTGCAGCAATTCATGGGGTTGCAAAGAGTCGGACATGACTGAGCAACTGAACTGAACTGAACTGAATGTGGTCCCATCCTCTTCCTTCTCAGAAATCCTTTCTTTCTTTTCTCTTCATGCATCCTCCTCCTCCTCCAAACAAATAAAATTCATCAACCCTACTCTGTCTGGGGTCCATCTCAAAGCTCATGGACCCCCACCATTTCCAAGGCTTGCTGCTGCTATTGCTAAGTCGCTTCGTCATGTCCGACTCTGTGCGACCCCATAGACGACAGCCCAACAGGTTCCCCGTCCCTGGGATTCTCCAGACAAGAACACTGGAGTGGGTTGCCATGTCCTTCTCCAATTCATGAAAGTGAAAAGTGCAAGTGAAGTCATTCAGTCGTGTCTGACTCTTCGTGACCCCATGGACTGCAGCCCACCAGGCTCCTCCATCCATGGGATTTTCCAGGCAAGAGTCCTGGAGTGGGGTGCCACTGCCTTCTCCAATTTCCAGGGCTTATTGGTTTCTATTCAGATTCCCAAGGACAAAATAGCTCTGCAACTCGTCAGTATGGTTTCCCCTGGGGTAGAATTTCAGTCGGTGGCAGTGACAGATGCTTGGAGAGCAAAAGAGGAGAGGACCCTTCTTGGCTCCTGGAATTTCACGGCACATCTGGACACCAGTTCAAGCTCTGAAAACCAGGCAGAGCCTTCCTGTTTCCTGTCCCTCCCAGACCACTGGGGTAGGCCCAGCTCAGGAACCATGAGTGTCTGCTTTCAGGACGCAACTCACAGCCTTTTGGGTCTATAATCCTGTTTGCCTCCCAACTCTTGGTTCTGGGAATCCAGTCAGAAAGGAGAAGGTACTAATCTTATTTTAAGAAACCTGGCTATTATGTATTTCAATAAAAAATTACATGTTATATTATGTTACCAACTTTGTAGAATAAAAATGTAGGAAAAAAGGCTAAAGAGTACCTGTCCCTAGTTAACAGAGTTAATATTTACTTCTAGTCAACAGAATAGATATCACTGGGTTATAGGATTATGGGTCATTTTTACTGACCTTTTTTTGTGTGTATTTTCCATCTCTTTTAAAATAAACACATCATTCAGTCATCAGGAAAAGAAATGTTATTATAAAAATCCGTGTTTAGGGGGTTTTCGGGCAGCTCCCATGGACAAAGGAGCCTAGTGGGCTGTGGTCCACAGGGTCGCAAAGAGTAGGACACGACCGAAGAGACTTAGCATGCACTCACTGGTGGCTGTTATGGAAAGTCCACCTGCCAGTGCAGAGGATGGAGTTTCAGTCCTGGGTCTGAGAGGATCCCGTGTGCCTCAGAGCATCTGGGCCTGTGTGCCAAAACTATGGAGCCCGGGAGCCACAGCTGCTGACGTCCACGAGCCCTAGAGCCCATGCTCCTTGACCTGAGGGGCCGCCATAATGGGAGGCCTACACACCTCAGTGCAGAATGGCCTACTCGATGCAACTAGAGAAAAGCCTGTGCAGCAACAATGACCTGCACAGCCAAAAATAAATAAATATTATTTTTTTAAAAATCCAATATTTAGGGAAAAAAGGAGCAAATATATTCATTCTCATTAGTTATAAGAACTTCTAACATTTTAATTCTAAGTATGTAATTTATAATATAGTGTGTGTGGTATATTTTAAGTCTAGCAATAGTTTACTAAATTATATAAATACTAACCTGGAACTGCCATTCATTTATAAATTCTAGTTAAATTGAAACATCCATCTCTATTATCCTTAACATATTTCAGAAAGAAATTACGCCCATCTTAACGATCCTCATAACTATCTTGCAACAGACAACCAACTGCAACTGAGAAATACACCACCATGGGCACACATTGCAACAGGCAATGAAAAATTGCCTGTAATTATAATTACAGCTGCCCAAAGAATGCAAATAATTAAGAACAATTTTTGTTCTCCAAGTTTTGTTCCGCAGTTTATTCGTTGGAATGGCTTGGCAGTTGCGAGTTCACAACTGTCCTAAGGTGGTTCATTAAACCCTAATCTGATTAAGGCTTTTTGTTTCTTTGTTCTCTGTGTCCTCAGGTGGCGATTTTGGCTGAACATTACAAATTTTTGCCCCATGTCAGGTACAGAAACATAACTTTGCCTGTGTATTACATAATTGGGACACAATTTTCAGGCCTCAATCCTAAAAGGCAACTCTACTCAACAGAGTTCCATTTCTATCCAAAACATCTTCAACAAATAAATCTTGTTACATATGTAACGACGCACTACACAGGCATCTATGTGTGGATAGCCAGATGTGTCTAATTTCCCAAAGCATTTACCAGTTACACGTAACTGGCTTTCAAAAATTATTTTAAAACTATCCTAAATGTTATTTATCTCAAGAAATTCAAGGTTGATATCATGAAATTTGGAGTCAGATAGCAAGATGGGTGGAAAACATGGTAAGGGAGATAACTTGTCAGGAAAGGGGAGTATAACCTTGGGTCGAATCAAAAGGAGAGAATCACAGAACTATCTGGAAAAGGCTTTCCATTAGAAATGTAATAAGGACCCAGCAAAATCTTCAATGGTGTTCCTAAACAGGTGGCATTAGTGGCAAAGAACCTGCCTGCCAATGTAGAAGATATACGAGACGCAGATTCGATCCCTGGGTTGGGATGAGCTCCCGGAGAAGGGAATGGCAACCCATTCCAGTGTTTTTCCCTGGAGAATCCCATGGACGGGGGAGGCCTGGCGGGCTATTGTCCATAGAGTTGCAAAGAGTCAGACAGACATGACTGAAGCAACTGAGCACAAAATCTTCAATACTGAAAAGCAATTATGAGTCATCATGCTAAGCTGGTGGGCAGAAAAGATTGTGGGAGACCGTGTCCGGTGAGTAGGTTATAGTCCAACAGTCACTGTGGATTTTACCCTATCAGTCAGTCATTTTAGTCGCTCAGTCGTGTCGGACTCTTTGCAACCCCATGGACTGCAGCATACCAGGCGTCCCTTTCCATCACCAACTCCCGGTGATGAATCAGCTTTTCACATCAGGTGGCCAAAGTGTTGGAGTTACAGCTTCAACATCAGTCCTTCCAATGAACACCCAGGACTGATTTGCTTTAGAATGGACTGGTTGGATCTCCTTGCTCTCCAAGGGACTCTCGAGAGTTTTCTCCAACACCACAATTCAAAAGCATCAATTCTTCGGCACTCAGCTTTCTTTACAGTCCGACTCTCACATCCATACATGACCACTGGAAAAACCATAGCCTTGACTAGATGGACCTTTGTTGGCAAAGTAATGTCTCTGCTTTCTAATATGCTATCTAGGTCGGTCATAACTTTCCTTCCAAGGAGTAAGCGTCTTTTACCCTATAGGCATAAGTAAACAAATGTCAGAAATTTTTGACTTTAATGAATGCGTTCAGAATTTTATAATCAAAAAAGCACCTAGAAAAGACAAGTTGTTCTGCTAGACTTATACATTTTATGTTCTTTAAAAAATAAAAGTTTTTTTTATGTGCTTAGAGAATCCCAGGGACAGCGGATCCTGGTGGGCTGCCGTCTATGGAGTCGCACAGAGTGGGACACAACTGAAGCAACTTAGCAGCAGCAGCAGCAGCAGTTTAAGAGATCTAAAAGCCTTATTCTGGTTCTGGAATAAATTCAGGTGAATATGGAATAAAAATGAAGACATATATATCAGGGTAAGAACCCAAACCTTAGCATGTTCTACATGAGACATGAATCCCGAAAGAGCAGGGTAGGCATATGGCTCTAGAAGGTTCTAGAACAGTGGCTTCTGAGGGTGTGGTCCACTCTCAGGTTTAGTCTACAGTCAGCTTTCCTGACAGTGAGCCACCATCAAGACACCCAGCTTTTAAGTCCTGGAGTAGCAGGTAGTTTAATGGAGACACGTGCTACATTAAGAGAGGTTCTAATTGCAATTGGTGTTGTAATATTTACACTGTTGAAGGTGTTTGGTTCTTTTTTTAGGAGCTGAATATGAAAACTGTCTGCCAGACTGGCTGTCAACCTGTGAATGATGGGCCGCACCATATGATCAAAACAGACATGATGACAGAGTCTTCAATTTGGTCTGTGGAAGATCTCCTCCTGTCTGTAATTACACCAAAATGAAGTGTCCTCACTTGAAAAGAACCAATGAATTGTATTTTAAAATCTACAGAAACAGACCAGTGTCCCCCATCACCATAATATGACTCCAGCTTCTAAGTTTGTGACACTGAGAAAGAAACAGAAAATTCATCTCTTTCTTAAGTTTCAGATGATTGAGGACTTGAAGAAGGATCAAAGAAACCCTTTCAGGCTCCTATTTTTTTCATTTTTGGTGCTTACCAGGCACTCCTAACATTAACAAGCTTAGTTCCATGATGCACCTTCTGGGCCAAAATATAAGATTTTCTTTCCCCTAAATCACGTTTTCAAATATTTTCAAAGCTGAGGTATAAGTCTTTTAATAGAATTATGCAAATATTGCCCTAACTCCAAATGTTTTCTGAACTAAATGCCTCTTTGAAGAGTCTCTGTATTTGCAATGTCCATATGAGGAAAAAAAAGCTAGGAACAGCAGGCGATGAAGGGGACAATGATGACACCCCAAACTCCGGTTTTATTTGTCCCCAAAGTTACTTTGTGTAAATTCAAAGCAACCTCTGCTTCTGAAAGGTCAAACTCACTGGGATGAAAATGCTGACCGGTCATTAAGGGATAATCCTCTTGGCAGAGGAGAAGCCCAGCTCGAATGCACCTCACTCCTGATTTGAACTGTCTGGATGATGGGATAAAAACATCTAAGGCCCAAGCCCCCAGGGCAATGAACAGCGAACACTTGCATACCTCCCAAAACTGAGATGCAGAAAGTACATTTGAAAAAAAAGCCTTGCATCGATGAGAAACAATTTAGTATTTCTTAGTTTTTCTCTTAAAATAATGGAAAACTTTTTTTTAATGAGGCTCAGGAAAAGATAACTATAAACTGTTTCTTTCAGGGTGACACATGTTTAGCATTTCAGCCAGGGTAAGACCCTTGTTTAACGGAAGACTAGTAAATTCACATTTGGAAGATATATTTCAGAAAAGCATGCCAACTGTCCTGATCCTGTAATTCTTGGGTCTTCTGCTTGTGGGTTAAACAAAAATCACATACTTAAAATTGCCACAGGTCCAGGGGCACTGTCTTATCACTCACCTTGAAACTAAGTGCTGATGAACGGTATTGGCTTTTTTTTTTTTTTGACTCAGGTAATGTTGCAACAAGAAAACAGTGTGTATAGTTTAAAGCAGTTCCCTCTGCTCTACACCTAAATGATGCAGATTTTAGCCTGTGGCCACAGCTCCAAAGCAGCTCAGAGCATCCCAGCTGCCCTCCAAGCTGACCTCTTTCTATCAGCCAGCTATTATCTCTTCAAGGTGAAGGTCCCCGTTTTCCCTAACAGCAGTACTAGAAGGTGAAGTGTTTGGCAAAAGCAGCCTCAGACAAAGGGTGGGTACAGAGAGAAGCAGCACATGGGACCTGACCCCAGTTCAGCTTTTGAGGGTCACTAGCTAAGGATGACATTTACCGCAAACACATCATTTCCTCATAACAAGGTCTCAACTGAAAAGCCAAGTCCCATCAGCTCTCCAAAATCCATGCTGATATTTAAAAACACACACGAGAGGACAAACCCCCCAAACTCCAGCCCTTTCTTTCCCCTAGAGTCACGCCTGCCTGCCTTGGCACTGTCCCTGTGAGATGCCCTTAGCAGACACAGCTCTGCGGCTGCAGCTGGGAGGTGAGTTGCTTGCCCAGAGTGTATTTGCCGCCGTCCGTCTCGGCAATGTTTTTCGGCGATGTGCACATTCAGCTAGCATCTCTGCCAAGGAGCTTAAGTCAGGAACAGTGGCAGTTCCAAGTATGCAATCTGATTTCAAAATCAAGTTCCTGTGTTTCTGCTGTATCCGAGTGTCCCCAGTCATGATGGGCTTGACTGTCACTCTCTCAGCTGCTGTGTAACTTCCCTTGCAGTTTGCTTGATATTTATTTATCTGCTTTAAAACTGGCATCTAGGTCAGCAGAAGTGGAAGAGTTTCTTCCTTGATTTATTTGTTCTTCTTCATGTTCAATTATGATTAGAAGCCATCTCTACGTAGCTGCTCTATAATTTGTACCCTGTTCACTTCTGGGATTTCTTCTAATAGCACTGTTCCATAGAATAACATTAATATTATGAAAATGAAATCCATTTTTACAGTTTAGCATGAGCGGATGGTGTTCTTTTATTAAAAATTGCTGAAGGCTGCAATTTGCAAGTAATTAGTTAATCCATGTGAGATTTAACTTTCACGTGTATTTTCTCCTAGAGAACATTTTCCTATAAGCAGAATGACAAAAATGAAAAATTAAATCCAAACCAAACACACCAATCAAACTAATTCAGACCACAATAGCAACATCTCTCTGTTGCCCATATATCTGAAAAACGTGGCCCCCCACTTTGATCTGAAATGTCAGGGTTGTACCCAAAAAAAGGGTGAGGCTGTTGGTGTTTTTTGTTCAGTGGGCTCATTTTCTCTCCTAAAATAACATGGGGGCTTCCTTGGTGGCTCAGACAGTAAAGAATCTGCCTACAATACAAGAAACTTCACAGACACAAATCAACTGCATGTTCTTTTCCAAGAAATTTCCGCAGCAAGGTTTTCAGATAGGGTCATTTTACAATTTTAAGTATGGCTAACACAGCAAAGAGAATAAAAAGATGTTATTTTGGCCGGTACACTTGGGTATTAGTTTGCAGTCTTGAAGCTAACTGAATAGCCATAGACTCTGCGTTTAATCCAGGGAATGGCTCTGATTCTCTAACTGGTTCAAACTGGTTTGGTTGCCTGAGTTAGAAGTGCTAAAAGGGAACAGAAAACCAATATCCCTAGTGGCTGCTTTTCTGAGCATCATTACACAGGGCACAGTTGTGAAAGAAGGTCAGGAATGACAAGCAGACTGGATTGTGCCTCAGGGTAAAAAAGATCAATCAGAACTATACATATCGACTATACCATAAAGGAACCATCAATGTGTGTGATGGAGTAGCTTGTTTTCTAGTTTCACGCTTCTCAGAATTTTAAAATTCAGCATAGTCATAGCAGAGTAAAGCATTTTCCACTGCTGTTATCTTCAAATGTGCCCTTCGAATGTGATGTTAGAACTGTTAAATATTAGCTTTTTCTTTATTTTTCTGCCTCCCCTGTTAGAGGGTTAAGTGCTAAGGAACTTTTTCGCTTTATTTACCCTCATTTTTAGATCTGCACCAGTGCTGGGCACATAGTGCTTGCTCGAAAAATGTGTGTGGACTAAATACTAATCAATCTTAATCAGTTTTATGTACCATAAAGCTGACTGATGATATGCCTATAGCTTCTGAAACAACATTACATTATTTCACACGCACTGAACATCAAAAGCAAAATCCCCACTTTTTAATTTCAGCACACAGTATAGATTGCTAACATTTTGAGACTTTTAATATTCTTGCTTGAAATGAATGGAGGCCTCTTCCTCATATGAAGAGTTACTGATTGGTTATCAGTAACAGCTTATGAGACTGTTTATTTCTTGAATAGAGGCCAGAAATAATATTGAAAGAGAAAACTCTTTCCAAAGTTCCCTTCTGAATGCACCATCCAATGAAAGATAGCTGAGAAAACATTACTTCAAAGTGCTTTCAAGAAAGTGATGTCAAATTTTGCACTGATGTGGCGCTGCTTTTATTTCATATACACACACATTATCTGCTTTTAATAAAATGTTGATAGAGAAATCTTGTTACAGCTGGAAAGAAATGTGGAACAAATGTCCTCTTACAACTTGCAAACTTTAGCCAGTACATTCTAGGTTCTTGGATTAGCAGTCTTGTCTCAACTGGTGTGTTTTCTTTAAAAAAGGCAGATTTCTAGGCCCCACCGTGAAACTTCTGATCAGTAGGAAAAGTAAGGTGCAGAAATCAGAAATTTTTATAATCATGCCATGTGATTTATATGCAAGCTGTCTGCAAATGTTACTTTGAGAAAAATAGAAATGCCTTTATTGATAGAAGATCCTATAAGATCGTGGCTCCCTTTAACATAATTCTCATTAGATTGTAATTTAGATACTTGGTTGCCAGACAAATACCTATAAGTTTTGATTACAAGAAAAGTAAAATGTCCAAGAGCCTATTAGACCATGCTCATCTAGTTCTAAAAATATTGATCGTTTCTGTTTTTCAATAGACAGGCTTTTGTTTAGGCTGGCGCTACAAATGCTGGCAGAAGCAAATGCAGGGGGACAAAAATCAATAGAAATATTTATTCTTCATTTGGCAAATCACAAAATGTTTTCTCCCATGTCATCTGATTCTCACAGTAACTCTATGAGGGAATCAGCATAGGTATGTTACTCTATTAATAATTTTGCATATGAGCATACCCAGGACCAAAGAGATTCTCACTTGCACAATGATAAGCAGAATTAACAGTAAAGGGCCCATCCCTCCTGGGACTGCTCATGCCTAGTTTAGCATTTAATGACTCTTCATGATCCCTTGGGCTTCTCAGGTGGTTCAGTGATAAAGAATCTGCCTGTCAATGCAGGAGATGTAAGAGATGTGGGTTCAATTCTCGGGTCAGGAAGATCCCCTGGAGGAGGAAATGGCAACCTACTCCAATATTCTTACCTGGAGAAGCCCATGAACAGAGGAGCCTGGTGGGCTGCAGTCTAGGGGGGTCACAAAGAGTCAGGCATGACTGAAAGACTGAGCGTGCACACATGGGCCCTTTCATATATCAAAATATATTTTCTCATTGCTTCTCTTCCCTGACTGTTTATCTCTAGAGATACTGCATGGAGAGACCTCAGTAATTGCCCAGCTCATGGTAACTAGGAGAAAGAAAAGGAGAGTTGGATTATTATTGTTGTACTTAATATTAAATGAGATAATGTGTGTGAAAAGCCCTTGGTAGGTTATACAATAGTAAATATATGCATGCATATATTATTATATGCTTCTGTGACTATAGATATAAACATGTATTATTATTATTCCTATTTATCTTTTCCTAGGCATTAAGGTTTCAAAACAGGAACTCTTGAGATCACCGACAACAAATTTGGTGATAAACTGTAAAATGAAAAAAATGGAGGAAGGAATACATGCAGGAAGAAATAATACTTTTTAGAGTAAGAAATGAATTATAGTATGTTGAACTTTGAGGAAGTACTCAAATTGAAGTTAAACTGTGGGAGGAGATTTAGGACTTGTCTCCAAAATGTCCCCAAATGGCACATAAATAAATAATATACGCAAGCTTAGAGTGTCTTTTTTTTCTCAGAAAAATTATTGTAGTTGAATTCGATTCTGCCTGAGATGTTGGTTGCTTCAGAGGAACCACACAGACTGGCACCTGTGCTGTGAGGTATCCTGACGAGACCAGGTCTGAGGGTATCTTTTCTATTCTGGAAACAGGGAGGCATTTCTCAGCAGGATTCTTTGCTACTGCTCACAGCCTGATAAGGGAATGTAACACAGCCTGCCTCACAGCCTTGTTATTTTCATCTCTTAATATTTTCTGGTCTCTGCACCTCATCTATATGCCCATAATTCTGTATTGCCAGTTGTAATCAAATCCTACCTTGGAAATGTCAAACCTGAGTGGAAAAGAGAGCAGTTGTTCCAACAGCTGCTGCTCTGGGCTGTTTTGCTGTGTCATAGCGTGAGGAGTGTTTAGACATAAAGTTGAATTACTAGAGTCTTTGCATCAAACAAACACTGCCTAAGAGTGGTGTGAATAAGTGACGTGATGCCTCAATGAAGCCAATTGTTCAAAATAGGAGCGAAGTAAACATCAACTTACTACATGTGCAAATCTTGGTATATATTAGCATGTTGTTATTCAGTCGCTAAGTCATGTCTGACTTTGTGACCTCATGGACTGTAGCCCATTAGACTCCCCTGTCCATGGGATTTCCCAGGAAAAATACTGGAATGGGTTGTCATTTCCCTCTCTAGGAGATCTTCTTGGACCACGGATCAAATCTGTGTCTCCTGCCCTGGCAGGCAGATGCTTTACCACTGAACCACCTGGGAAGCCTGCATATTAGAATAATTTTGTATAAAGGTCTGAGGGGTTTGAAAGACATTTGTCGCATCTAATTGAATCTGAAAAAGAGAAAATAAAACTTATCATGGCTGATAAGATCACAAATATTATGCATCTCACAGCAAATTCTGATACACATTATTATTTTGACCCACCACTGATTGCAGTATGAATTGGACCTAACTTAAACTAGAACCTGGATCAGATCATACCTGATATGTCAATTCACTTGGCACACTGGCTGCCAGTGCTTCTTTGATCCTGACTAAAATGCCCACTTAAGAAACTCGTAAGTCTTAGCCCCCTCTAGAAGCTCATAAATCTCTTTTAATCTCATTATACAATACCCACCCAATGCCAAATAAAGGGTGCATTCAAACAGTATTTGAGAAACAAAATTCAACATGCTTCTCTAGAAATTCTTACATCTATTTCTTTAAGGGAAATTTTTAAATTGCTGGGAATGGGTACTTTTTCCTCTTCTTGAAACTTGTAAGGAGCTTGAAAGCAAAAGACATGTTTTCCTGTGACATTTCCCTCCAAATAGAGGGAAGGAGAAACAGAAGACACAAAAACACGATCATCCCCAAGCCCGTTAACTAATCTGGTCTTTTGAACCAGAAAGAAATAAAAATATTTCAAATTCTTTGCAAATATCTGGGATTTCAAGATGAAGCAGACTCTCTAGTCTCTCTACTCCATTCCTTTGCTCCCATATCTGAACATCTTCAGGCCAATAAACATCTACCCACAATAAGAGCTTGGTTTACTAAGCATCTACTGTATATTGCACCCTGGACTAGAAGCTTCACAAATCTCACTGCATTTGGAATTTTCAGTCCCTGGAGGTACTGTTTACACGCTTTGCAGGTAATAAACAAGGGTCAGAAAAGGTAGATACTTTGCCTAAGGGGCTAAGATAGAAAATTTGAAGCCAGGTCTGTCTTCCTCCAAGTCTGTGTGCTGTATTTCTGTCTGCACATCTGCACTTTGTGATTCGCTGCACAGAGGTATCGAACTTCCCTTTATCTAGATTCTCTGTTCACTAGTTATTTGATTCTGCACTGGTCACTTAACTTCCTAAAAAATAAGTTTCTAAAAAATGGAAACAACAATCCTTGTTCCTTTGTCTTTTATATGATTGTTGAAAAAGTAATATGAAATAATATATATATAGTATTTTCTAAGTGCTAAAAAAGCTCCCAAATCACAGGTGTGCGTTACTTAGAGATAGGTTTGACTTACAACTGAAAAGTCCAAGATGATTGTGGCTTACATGAGAAGAAATCAGTTTCTCTCTCACATGAAACGTGACCTGAGGGAAGTGGTTTGGGGAGATCGTGGCAGGTGCCCAATGTATGGCACCCACAGTCCCCTGGTCCGGCTGTAATACATCACCCTGTGGTACCATATGGCCTCACCCATACTGACTACATCCAGCAGATCAGAAAAATTTCTGAAAGAAGGGAGCACGTCCTCTCACAAATGTCTTTTGCCAGAAGTTGAACACATTTGTACATTTCCCATTTCCCCATAATCTTAAATTGAATTGAAGTTGCTCAGTCATGTCCGACTCTTTGTGACTCCATGGACTGCAGCCCACCAGGCTCCTCCATGGGATTTTCCAGGCAATAGTCCTAGAGTGGATTGCCATTTCCTTCTCCAGGGGATCGTCCCAACCCAGGGATCAAACCCGGGTCTCCCGCATTGTAGACAGACGCTTTACCGTCTGAGCCACCAGGGAAGTCCCTCTTAATCTTAGGCTACCCACTAAAGCATTTAGAGACACAAATCACGTTAGATGACAATACTGAATAATGAGGCTTTTGAGGCAATGAGTCATTTTCCCTTTGAGAGCATAAGTGATACTTTCAGATTCTTTCTTTTTTCTTTTGATTGCTGGTTCTTAGTTCCCCGACCAGGAATCAAACCCATGCCCCTGCATTGGAAGCACGGAATCTTAACATCTATACTTCCAGGGAAGTCTTCTGATTTTTTCTAAGAAAAAATACACATTAGATATTACCCTCATTACTAGGATGAATATGTTTCACATATTCACATATATGTTTCCCATATAGTCACAGAATGACTATAGGGATTGTTAAAAGGCACATGGTTAGTGGATTAAAAAACAACAACAAACCAAGATATTTGATATTTGATAGTTGCACCTTCTACCCCCCCTCCCCTTTTTTTGCACAAAGCAACTGGACAGAAAATATAAAACTCATCCAATCGCCAAATGTTGGCAGGAGAATATTCCAAACATCCTGAAGAATGACTTCAATGTGGCTTTGAGGAAACATAACTAAAACTAGCATTCATCAAACCAGAACACTATAACTAAAAATCTAGAACTTGAAAAACTGCAAGGTAAGGAGAAATAAAAATTCTTTCTAATTCTTTCTAGTAGCTGTGTCAACAGTAAACCATGGGGGCTCAGAGTTTATGTAGAAAGACCAACCACACAACTGTGGAGGGAAACAGAGAAAGACCAAAGTCAAAGCAAACTCCAAGAGGCCTGAGTAATGGGCAGGACCCAGGTGCTCCACCACGAAGTGAGGAAATGGGAGGAGTCTGGCGCCCTGGGACAGGGGGAGGTTCAAGCCCACGGTTATAAAGAGCAGAACTCATGCAGCCTATCTAAGCAGCAAAGGAACGGAGCAGTATTCAGAGCAGCTGCAAGTGAGCCAAAACGCCAGGCCTGGCGGCCCCACACACAGCTCCAGACCAGCTCCACCACCCAGGAGACCCGAGTTCAGGCTGACACTGAACACCGGGAGCTCCGCCCCTGCTGCCACAGCCCCACCTGTCCTGTCGCCCTCACCAGAAAAAATAAATAAATACTGTATTTCATATGCTCCTGCTTCTCACTTCCCTCTTCAGATGAAGGCCACCTGAGGCGCAGAGCTGAGTCGCAGGCTGCAGAGGACCTGGCAGGAGGCTCTGGTTTCTAGCTGGAGGATTTGAGTGTGAGTCCCTCCAGCGAGACTCTTGCCTGGAAAATCCCATGGACGGAGGAGCCTGGTGGGCTACAGTCCATGGGGTCGCTAAGAGTCAGACACCACTGAGCGACTGAGCGACTTCACTTTTCACTTTCATGCATTGGAGAAGGAAATGGCAACCCACTCCAGTGTTCTTGCCTGGAGAATCCCAGGGACGGGGGAGCCTGGTGGGCTGCCGTCCATGGGGTCGCACAGAGTTGGACACGACTGAAGCTGCTCAGCAGCAGCAGCAGCAGCAGCAGCAGCAGCACCAGCAGCAGCAGCAGCAGCAGCAGCATCGGGGAAGCCTGGTGGGCTGCCGTCCATGGGGTCGCACAGAGTTGGACACGACTGAAGCTGCTCAGCAGCAGCAGCAGCAGCAGCAGCAGCAGCACCAGCAGCAGCAGCAGCAGCAGCAGCACCAGCAGCAGCAGCAGCAGCAGCAGCAGCCCCTCCTCCCAGAAAGAGATTCCAGGGCTTCACCATCAGCAAACCCCCAGATATTCTTGTAATTATTCCTTTGCTCATTACTAGGTGCTCAGGGAACCTATTCTTAAAGAGGGCATAATTTTCTTCTCTACTTCCAGTTCTAGACCAAGTTTCTTGTCGAATGTGCATCTGGGCCCGTCTCAAACCAGATAAAGGCCTGAAGCAGGGTTGTGAAAACTACATCACTGTTTAAGAAACAGTTCTTTGGGCAGAGGAGGGCCGAGGCGGGGGTGAGGGAG
>SJYC01003227.1:0-27327 GCA_006408675.1 Madoqua kirkii | reverse complement strand
GTGGGTAATGAGGGAACAAGAAGAATAAGAAAAACAAGATATTTGAAACTTGGAAATAAAATATTTCCAGAGAAGGATTAATAATAGTCTTCACATCTTCATTTGGCCTCCCCTGGTGGCTTAGCTGGTAAAGAATCTACTTGTAATGACCTGGGTTCAATCCCTGGAGGGAAGGTCCCCTAGGGAAGGGAACGGCTGCCCACTCCAGTATTCTGGCCTGGAGAATTCCACAGACTGTATAGTCCATGGGGTTGCAAAGAGTCGGACACAACTAAGGGACTTTCATTTATTCAGGTGTAAGAGGGAATGCATGCCACATAAATGACAAATGGATAATTTAAATTGCTAACATTAGTATTTAAAAATTGGGAATTTGAGAGGCATTGGTCTGGCACTCCTTAAAAATAGTCATTATCACCAGGTAATTATTAACTCTTCATTGTTATTTGTTGAGCGGTTACTCATGTTAAATGCTACTGTGCAAAATGCTTACTTTCAACAACTCCTTCGACTTTCACAATAGCCACTTTAGGCAAGACTAGATTCAGAGAATTTAAGTACCTTGTCTAACCGGTAAGGAATTTCAGCGTCATAAACACTTCTCTAGGAAGCTATATGCTTTAATTTAATCTCTAAGAAGACAAAATGTCAGGTTAGGAGCCTGGAGATCCACAATACAACAATCTGCTCCAAATAAATTTCATTTCATGTGTATTTTATCTTTGTTTTTCACAGATCTTTAAAATGGTTTGCTGTGTCTTCCTTGCTGGGAATTTAACCTTCATTGTTTACAAAATTATGCACCTATGTACAAAGGTACTTACTTATTATAGGTATTTTTGGTTTTGATTTCCATAAGAAGGAAAGAAGTAGAACTCTAATGTCATCAGTTAGGAACTTTATAAATACGTTTTGACATATCTACATAATGACATTTGTAATGAATTATTTTAAAGATATTTTAAGATATTATTTGAAGCTTAAAATATCTAGATGAAAAACAGTGGTTATGGTGTGATTCCATTTGAAAAGCTGGACACACAGATTTATATGCCTGTAGCTGCGTAAAACACTTCTAGGAGGATATGCAAATGTGACAGGAAGGGAAAGGAATTTGTAAAGAGCAAGGGAGACTTTTACCTTTCAGTTTATATCTTTTATCATTTCAGCATTCTACTTTTACAGTTACTGAAAGGAGTGTTTTCAGTAAATTCTCTGTGTTTGAAATGCTGCTGAGCCTTTTGAAGAAGCTATTTTATGCCTTTCTATCCTTCATTTTTAAATTATAAAGCTGAAGAGAACTTTTGTTTTCATACCGAATGTTTTTATATCATCTTGATTCTTTCTTCAATGTTTGTGGCTAAAGCAAATTGCACAGTATTAATATTGCATATTGGTCAAAGTTTCCCTCTAAATAAAAAGAACAGAGAATCGAATGCCTAGAAATGGTTAAAATGGTCAATTTCATGTTATATATATTTTAACCACAATTTTTTTAAAAGATACAGAACTTCATAATATGAAGTACTGAATGGGAAGTACTGAATGGAAAGGTAAGACTTCTTTGGTGCCTGCTAAGGCCAGGCTCTGTGAAAAGCGTGTTGCATGTTTATCTCTTTGAATCTTCAGACTACTACAACCTTGCTGCTTTTCCTGCCCATCTCACGAGAACACTGGATGAAATGATTTGCCCAAGGGCCTGCAGCTGGCAAGCAGTGAATGCAGAGGAAGCCCAGAAATTCTGATTCCAGACACAGGAAGCCATGTGTTGATACAGCCTCTGTAATTCAAATGAGTTTGACTGCTGGAAATACACCTGTGACATTCCCAAAGAAACTGACTCACTCCTTGTATACATACACAGTGCAGCGTAAAGCTTGAAGACATTTAAAAAATTATTTAGCCCTAGTATCTGGGCATTTTAGGACTAGTTTTTTCTGATTTATATAAAACAAATTTTGACACTAGTACTTGATATTCCTAGTTATTAATTTGTAGGTGGTGTTTTCCATATACAATAAGTAACTGGAGTACACTGGCTAATTAATTTTTCTGGCTATATCAGTGATGAACAGAAAACTTTTGTTTTCATCCTATTACCGAAAACATTTGAAATATGTTGGTATACCTTCTTTTCTTAGTAAAATAATAATAAAGTCTTCTTCTGATTAAATAATTTCTTGTGCAATGATTAACATACCAATAATTATTGTCTAAAAAAATGTTAAGCTGAAAAAAGGACCTGAAAATGTCTTTTCTATCAAATACTAAATCATCAATAGGAGTTTGTTTTAGGTAATTTCCTCATGTTTCTAAAAGTAGAATTTTCAAAGTGCTTCTGGCTAAGTAGATTTCACTTAATAAGGTTTGGCTAAACACTGATGTCTCATACAGTCCCACAAACACATAAGTCTTGAGTTACTGGGTTTGGAGAAAGCTCTACGTTTAGTGAAAGACACTAAATGCAGGACAAATACTGAAAGTATTGTTTATTATTAATAAAAAAGATATCGTGCTTTTACAAAATACACTTTCCTGCCACACCCTTCTCTTAGCCAAATACTCCCTTGGAAAAGATAGGTAGTTGTGATTCTGTTCTCTTTTTCTCCTCACCCACAGTTCTACATGTTTTCTTTAGGTGCACTCACTAGTGTGTGTGTGTGTGTGTGTGTGTGTGTGTGTGTGTGTGTGTGTAAGATCCTTAAGAATCAGCTAATCAAACTTCTAATTTAGCTGTAGACTTGCCTTCAGCAGCATTCCCAACAGACTATAATCAAATCTGAAAGGTAAGTCTTTTATTAATAGTGATAGGACATCACTGGACATTCCTCAGACAATTCTAGTTGCTATCATCCTTCTGCCACCAAAACAGTCAACCATGGATACTAGTTCCAGCACCTAGAGAAACTCAGATCATGAACACACTCACTTTTCCACAAACAGACTTTCCAAGTGTTCTTTGCCCAAGACTTTCCCTTATCCAGTTAGGGAGTTACTAAAAATGGTAAACTCAGAGGCTGTACAAGCCTCCTTATAAGATCTAAATAAAATACTTACTGAAATGTATTGCCTTGTCTTACATGACAGAGTATCCCAGATTGAATTTATTTTTAACATGAATGGAAGCAATACACTTGCATTATATATTTGAATAGCACAGGTATCTACATCCAATTGTTCTCAGGTATCAACATCCAATGGAGCTATGCTAGAAGCCACGCAAAACGTGTTTTACTCCTTGTAGCAAAGTACTCGGCTCATAGGATGAATAAATGAAGACAGAATGACAAGCAAAAACATAATAATGATCTACACACACAATCATTAACACACTAAAAGGCAGCAGGAAAACAAGAGCCCAAGATAACAAACAGGTTTAAAAAAATCCATAATTAGACCTTAAGAATGTCTTTAGTTGTGAAACGTGGATGATTTACCTGGTGATGCTGGATGTGAGTTGGGAAATGTTCACCTGTCTACTCGGCTCATAGGATGAATAAATGAAGACAGAATGACAAGCAAAAACATAATAATGATCTACACACACAATCATTAACACACTAAAAGGCAGCAGGAAAACAAGAGCCCAAGATAACAAACAGGTTTAAAAAAATCCATAATTAGACCTTAAGAATGTCTTTAGTTGTGAAACGTGGATGATTTACCTGGTGATGCTGGATGTGGGTTGGGAAATGTTCACCTGTCTTAAACTATCTGGTAGAAGCTAACCTGACTTCATGTTTTGCCAGTCGACTGGGTGTTTGCTCTACTGGGAATTATTAGCCAACCAGTTTGACAAGAGTTCTTTGTTTTTTTTGCACTGATATGATTTATTTACTGAGTTGCCTGAACAAACAGGTTGTAATTTAGGCTATTGTATGAAGAAGCCTGAAATTGTTTTTTGGAGAAGTTAGAGCTCTCTCTCAAGGAAGGACTATTAGACAGTTACAGTAACTGATGAGAAATGAGTCTCTTAATGCCCACATGTCAGTGAAGCCACTGGAGGGTGGGGAAGCAACACTGTAGATTAACATGAATGGTGGAACACAGCTCATTGAACAAGTTCCCTTTGAAAAAATTCTCGGCCAAATACTTTCTAACCTCTCTCCTCCCTGGGGTATTCTTAATAGACTGGAAGAGTTTACACTGAAACCTTTGGTTCTTGTTATGAGACATTCTAAATATTTCATTTGTAGGCAATTTGATGGAGAGAGAAATCAGGCTACCTGTGGGAAAACATCACCCTTTGAAAGTTCAAACTTGAAATCAAACCCCAGTTCTGCTATCATTAGCCTCATGACATCAGACGCTCTCTGAGTCTGTCCTCAACTGTGAAACTTAGATCACCTACATAAAACACCCATGGTTGTGTCTGGTACAGTGGTTCTCCAAGTGTGGTCCCCAGACCAGCAGCATCAAGTCACCAGGGAACTTGTGTTAGAAATGCAGATTCCAAGCCCCACCCTAGTGAATCAGAGGGAAATGGGAGGAGAGAGTAGCGATTAGCACAGTAAGTTCTGAGAACCACTATCCTGGCATATGGAAATTTCCTGCAGAATGGCAGATGTTATAAACTTCGTATTAGTCCAGTACTTTACAACAAGGGCTTCTCTCATGTCTCAGTGGTAAAGAATCTGCCTGCCAATGCAGAAGATGCAAGTTCAATCCCTGGGTCAGAAAGATTCCCTGGAGAAGGAAATGGAACCCACTCCAGTATCCTAGCCTGGGAAATCCCATGGGCAGAATAACCTGGTGGGCTACAGTCCGTGGGGTTGCAAAAGAGTCAGACACACACCTAGCTGCAAAAGTCAGACACAATTAGTTACAAAAGAGTCAGACACAATTAGTGCCTAAACAATTATAGCTTACAGAGTTGCTTTTCTGCCCCAAATACCATCTATTAATACTTTGCTCAGATCTTCATTTCTTTTACCCAATAACTTAACTTAGCAGAATTTTCTTCAGGAAATAGAGATGTTCAGAAAAAAAATATGCAGTTGGTTATTCATAGAGAAATTAGTCATGTAGTAAAAATTTGGAAACTAAAGTTAACTAAACACTATGGGATGGATTTAATAAATTATGACATGTCTAAGTAATGTAACAATAATGTAGCAATTAAAAAGCATATCATATATTGTGTTTATCAGAGCAAGGGCTGAAAATCAACTAGACCAGAATCATCTGGGAGGCCTTTCAAAGTGTAAATCCTGGTCTTTATCTCAGATTTATGAGTTAGAATCTGTGAGTGAAGGACCTGAGAATCTTTCCTTTCCATGTGCTCCCAGGTGACTCTTATGCAAACTCTTTGTCTTATGCAAACAAAAGTTTGAAAATAGTGTTTCAAATTAATACTTAATAACATGGCAAGTATTTGTGGTATATTACTGAGTGAATAAAAACATTACAAAGCAAATATTTACAGTGTTTCAATAATATAGGAACCATGGACATGTACATATAAAGATGACCAAAAATACATGTGCTAAAACACCAAGTAATTATCTCTGGATAGTGAAATGGCAATTCTGGTGGTTGTTTATTGCCTTCTTGTTCTAAATTTTCCACATTTTTCATAATGTGTGTAGCTTCAATAAGCAAATGAATATTATTTCAAAAACCACATTTTAGTGTGTGCCTTATTGATCTATGGAATGAGGACTTCATGTATATACTTAAGGAAAGAAAACTCTGATGCAGACACATATGAACAAGAAATTTAAAAAATAATAAAATCAAGACATCGATAGACTTCCCTGGTGGTCCAGTGATTAAGAATCTGCCTGCCAGTGCAGGGGACGTGGGTTCAAACCCTGGTTTGGGAAGATTCCACACATTCCAGGACAACTAACTCCATGTGCCACAACTACTGAGGCTCGAGCCCTAGAGTCCATGCTCTGCAGAGGAGAAGCCATTGCAATGAGAAGCTCCACACAACTAGAGAGTAGCCCCCACTCGCTGCAACTAGAGAAAGCCCCCCCACAGCAATGAAGACCCAGCACAGCCAAGAATAAGCAAAATTTTAAAAATAAAAAGTAAAAACATGAATGCACAAAGCAAATATACATGTGTCTCAAAAGGGAGGACATTTAAGTTTGCTTGAGGAGTGGGGGCCAAGAAAAATTCAGAATAAGGTTGGAGATCATCCCTGCTCTTCTCCAGTCCCTGAGCTCTGCCTCGTGAATACAGATGCAATCTGCCATCCATTAGGCAATGCAGGTGGCCCGGCACACTGCTGACTCTGTGTGTCCTTGATGATGACGGAGGACGGAAAGAAAGAAACCAGAGGATGTTAACCTGGCACGGAAGTTGCTGAGCATTCATGAAGCTCTTTTATAATAGGAGAGTAACCCATTTTTCAGGGGTGATATAGGTGTGGTACTTTCTGAAGTCAGAGCAATGGTGTAAAAACAAATCTCAATGGTTGTAAACATTACCACTGAATGTCTTGGCCAGGCCCCTCAAGTCCCTTGTGATCTGGCACTAGTAGGTAAGTGATAGGAGTACCTGCAGGAGACAGTCTCATGGAAAATTCTCCTCCACTCCAACTGACCAGAGCAACCTGCAGTTAAAGAACTTTCAGCAAGGGGCACATATTAATAAAACGGGAAGACTTATTGGAAGAGGTTCCTCCCGTAATGAGTATTTCTTATCTGTCTGAAAAAACTAATCTACCTGGGATGGGTGTATCCCTTGAAAGGATCACATTTTACAGTAAATTGTGTGGTTAAATAATTTTCTTTAAAGGGAATCTCTAGTGATTAGAGACCAGAACACAGTCCTGCTTAATTATCAATGTATGCTGTACGTTTTCCAGTAGTCATGTGTGGACGTGACAGTTGGACCACAAAGAAGGCTGAACACAGAAGGACTGATGTTTTCGAACCGTGGTGTTGGAGAAGACTCTTGAGAGTGACTTGAGAGTCCCTTGGACTGCAAGGAGATCAAACCAGTCACTCCTAAAGGAAATCAATCCTGAATATTCATTGGAAGGATTGATGCTGAAGCTGAAGCTCCAGTACTTAGCCACCTGATGTGAAGAGCTGACTGATTAGAAAAGATCCTGACGCTGGGAAAGATTGAAGGCTGGGGGAGAAGGGACAACAGGGGATGATATGGTTGGATGGCATCACTGACTCAACGGACATGAGTTTGAGCAAACTCTGGGAGATGGTGAAGGCCAGGGAAGCCTGGTGTGCTGCAGTCCATGGGGTTGCAAGAGTCGTAGGCTGAACACAGAAGGACTGATGTTTTCGAACCGTGGTGTTGGAGAAGACTCTTGACAGTGACTTGAGAGTCCCTTGGACTGCAAGGAGATCAAACCAGTCACTCCTAAAGGAAATCAATCCTGAATATTCATTGGAAGGATTGATGCTGAAGCTGAAGCTCCAGTACTTAGCCACCTGATGTGAAGAGCTGACTCATTAGAAAAGATCCTGACGCTGGGAAAGATTGAAGGCTGGGGGAGAAGGGACAACAGGGGATGATATGGTTGGATGGCATCACTGACTCAACGGACATGAGTTTGAGCAAACTCTGGGAGATGGTGAAGGCCAGGGAAGCCTGGTGTGCTGCAGTCCATGGGGTTGCAAGAGTCGGACACGACTGAATGACTGAACAAAATGCTGTACAAATGATCATTCTAATCCTCTTTCACTCTCTCTAACTCTCTCTCTCTCTAAATATATGTAATCTATATAGCTTAATATGTATTATATATTAGAGAAAGTATTAGAATATATATATATTATATATATAATAAAACTAATATATATAATATATATATAATTAAAACTAAGTAGAGAAAATATTGGGAGTCTAACAGACAATGACTTAGGTTTTTGCTAAACAATACTAGGAAGAAAATAACACAGTTATAAAAGGGGGTTGAGTTCACCTTTCTTCCTAGAAATCTTTCCAGCAAGTTTCTATTACTTTCCTCTTCAGAAAAGAGTTCATTTTTAAAAATTAAAAATGGTAAATTGCACTTTTTTGAAAGCATTTGATCAGTTTGTTTGTTAGCATTCTGGAAGTTTAAGGGCACACATGCACAAACAAATTGCAATGCAAATGCTTATTAGTGCAAAATATGTGCATATTTATAAAAGTCAATTACATTTCACAATAATTTCTAAATTACCCCATAGAGTTCAAAACCACTTTAGCTGCTCAATAAAGTATGAGAAATCCATTAAACTACTGGGTCCTGCTGAGCGTCCTGATGAGAGAGAACAGGAGCTTTGTCATTACATGAGGAAGGAGTATGTGTTTAAGTAGGTCCTTTTAAGATCTAGACCTTAGCCTAGTTTACTTCAAGTCACATGGTCTCCTTCTTTTCCTCTAGCAAATGAATGAGCCGGGATCCTCTTACTAACTTGTATGCTTGTGTGTCCTGTGTTGTGGAGAAAATGGTGTAGGTAAGAAGTGGTTGATGAGCTAAGCTCAGCTTCCTGTCAGAGGTAAGACAGGAAACTGTATCTCTGTAGCTGTTTATGTCCAGAAGTTTGGGGAGTGAAGGTGGGATCTCCCGGCACTCCTGTCCTTGAAAAAAATGAAGTGAAATGAAGTCACTTCAGTCACGGCCAACTCTTTGTGACCCCATGGACTATAGCCTGTCAGGCTCCTCTGTCCATGGGATTTTTCCAGGCAAGAATACTGGAGTGGGTTGTCAAGAATACTGGAGTGGGTTGTCATTTCCTTCTCCAAGGGATTTTCTCTACCCAGGGATTGAACCTGAGTCTGCACTGCAGGCAGACTCTTTAACTTCTGAGCTACCAGGGAATCCCTTAGACCCAGGCAGATAAGGCTCAAGCCTGAGGCGCATGAATTAGTTTAAGAGGCAAGAAAACTATGCAGCCAAGGGACATGCCCACCTGGAGCCAATACACTTTCCTCTAGACTATGTTTTGGATACCCCAAAGCTTGAAACCTTCTAAATGTCCCAGCCTGCATCTAGAACTTGCCTGGTCCTATTATTCTTGTGCAGTATCTGGGAGATACATCTCAGAGTCATCTATGTGGTTGGTCATGTGACTTGCAGGTTAAAAGCCATTTGGGGACTTCCCCGGTGATCAGCTGGCTAACAGTCCATGCTTGCAATGTAGGGAGCCTGAATTCAATCCCTGGTCAAGAAACTAGATCCCACATGCCGCAACTAAACAAACAATCCCATATACTGCAAGAAAGACTGAGGATCCCAAGTGCCTCTAAGAAAAAGTCATGACCAACCTAGACAGCATATTAAAAAGCAGAAACATTGCTTTGCCAATAAAGGTCCATCTAGCCAAAGCTAAGATTTTTCCAGTAGTCATGTACAGATGTGAGAGTAGGACTATAAAGAAAGCTGAGCACCAAAGAATTGATGCTTTTGAACTGTGGTGTTGGAGAAGACTCTTGAGAGTCCCTTGGACTGCAAGGAGATCCAACCAGTCCATCCTAAAGGAAACCAGTGAATATTCATTGGAAGGACTGATGCTGAAGCTGAAACTCTAATACTCTGGCCATCTGATGTGAAGAACTGACTGATTGGAAAAGACCCTGATGCTGGGAAAGACTGAAGGCAGAAGGAGAAGGGGATGACAGAGGATGGGATGGTTGGATGGCATTACCAACTCAATGGAGTATACTCCAGGAGTTAGTGATGGACAGGGAGGCCTGGCGTGCTACAGTCCATGGGGGTCACAAAGAGTTGGACACGACTGACCAACTGAACTGAACTGGAGACCTTGCCCAGCCAAATAAATATGTATTTTTTTAAGTCATTTGATATCAAGGATATATCTTTTATTATTTTATTATTGAGATGTAATTCAAATGCCATCAAATTCACCCTTTTAAAGTGTAAAATTCAGTCTTATTGTATCCACAAAGTCATACAACCAGCAGATCATGTTAACTGTAGTGCTTCTCCCAGCTTGTTCACTGTAAAGGCCTTTTCAAAAACAAAATGTGTACTTAGGAATCCTTCTTTCTAAAATGTACAAAACCTAGGAATATTTAAAAGGTTCAAAGTAGAAACATGGCATTGTGGTCTGCTTCAGTTCTTTATGACTCTCCTTTTAGAACCACAGACCATGAAAACCAGAATCTTGGAAGATGAGCATAGCAACTTAGCAGGTGTGGGTGAACATTTTTTTCTCCAAAAGGATCCTTCACTCCTAAATAGAATCAAAAATGGGGAAATATAGAAACATAGATAGGGCTTCCCTGATGGCTCAGTGGGTAAAAAATCTGCCTGAAATGCAGAAGACATGCAGGAAATGCGGGTTCCATCCCTGGGTTGGAAAGATTACCTGGAGGAGAAAATGCAACCCACTCCAGTATTCTTGCCTGAAGAATCCCATTGGCGGGCTACAATCCAAAGGATCAAAAAGAGTCAGACACAACTGAGTGACCTCGCAAGCACCCCATCTTGGTTAATAAGATGTGCATCTTTATCCTTGTAGACAGCTGACTTGACTACACTCTAACTAGTTGAAAGTGAAAAATTCAGCCACAAAACACCAAGTCTTTTATAAATGATAACCCAGAAGTTATTTTTGGTAGTCTTCCCCCTTCAAATTTATGTTGTTTGTAGACATACCACAGTTTGAAGAACAGAATATGTGCTCAGAAACGTGCTACATTGAAAAATTATGCCACAGAAAAAGAGGCAGGCTATATTTTTGACTTTTCTAGTTGACAGTTACAATTTGCATTTCTTACTTTCCGTGTGTATCATCATAGCTTTTTCCCTATAGGTTTCTCAGTGTTCTCTCCCTGCTCCTTTCTTGTTTTCTTCCATTTTGACCCCATAATTCCTGAATCACCATCTCACCACTTGTGATTGTTTTCAAACTAATGTGTTTCACACATACGTTCCAGGGATATAGCCATCAGGAGAAAATTGCAAGTGCCAGTAAAAATCATCTCTCTAATTTGTTAATGCATGTCTGAAAAAAATACAGAAAGTGTGAGATGAATACAGAAATAACTTGAAACAGAAGGCTGAGGAGTGGGAAGGAGAGGAAATGTACATAATAAGTAGTTTGCTGATTTCTCCCCTCATAAACTAAGCCACATGTCACTGCCTGCTACAGATTTGTCTAGTGCCCACATTTTTAGCATCCACGAGTGGAGTTCCAGGCCACTGACTCTTGGGGTTCAGGCTTGTCAGTCAGTGATCATTCATGCATCCAGCATGTTCCTTTCCTGGCAACTCTTCTAAGAGATGGAAAGTTGTAGCTTCATTCTAATCATAAGATTCCTTGGGAAAATCTCTTGGATGCTGTACAAACCACTCAGTTCTAATCTTTCACTAGGGATAACTGAAATTTGCAAGTCTACCATTATGATCTGTATTTGTGGTCCTTGTGATTTGTATTAACAATAAGCTTCCAGAGTGTCAAAAAGAGTTCACTGCATACACAAAGGCACCAAAGATCCTGAGGACTGTTGCTGCCTAAAGAGCATAGTGCACGTTACCCTGTGTAGTGGAGACAAAGAGTTGCCTGGCCTGTTCTTTCTCTGTTCAGCTTAGAGAACATTGCTAGGCACAGTCCCATTCTAGGCACAGAGGGGCTTATAGGAATCACTTGTTCTTGAAAAGCACAAGAAAAGAACTAGAAAAAATAAATAAGCTCGTGATAAAACAATAGACTCACAAGTACATGCTATGGCATAAAATAAACGCTTAGAAAATGAGGAAATCATTAGGTGGAAATAATCTGAGCAGACTTCATTACAGAGTTAATTATTCAGCTGACCATTGTAAGAACGATAAGACTGAGTTGGGCAAAGTAGAGAGAGAATTCCTTCTGAGCTATAGCAGAAGAGTTGGAGTAAAAGAATAGAGAGAGGCAAAAGTCCTAGCAATGTAACCTGAAATTTAAATGTTATCTACTCCACAAATCTTTTCTAGTTAAAGGCAACCACATGACCTAGTTCTGGCCAAAAAGTTAACTGAATTCTGCTGGGTGCCTGAGTGACAAGGCTTTACATTTTTCCATGCAGAGGCAGACACAGCAGCTACAAACTTCTTTCCTCTCATTCCTGCCTGGAAAGATACAATGAGTTTGATGTGTGAAGCTGCAGCTGCTTGCCTCCAACATGAAGGAAAGGCCAGAGAATCAGAGAGGCTGGACCCGACACCTCTGGCTCTTCTGTACATGGGGGAAATAACCCCTCTTGGATATAAGGCACATTTTCTATTATTTGTAGCCTAGCATATTCCTAGTTGATATTCCTAGGTGGGTTTTTGGTCAGGAAGACATTGCCCAGATTTTAGTTGTACTGGGTAAAAGAAATTTTAAAATAAAGATGCACATGATCATAAGTTTATTTGATAAGAAAGTGAACGTTTTAGAGCTTACAAGTTTATTGAGTTGAAGAAGAACACTTAAATAATTCTCTATATATATACATCCATTTCATAATTGTAGCTAAAAGCAGATTTCCTGAGCTTCAGCCACATTTAGTCCATTAAGCCTCACTAGCTCAGATGAGCATGTCTAAGCCCTTCTGTGTGACCGTGAATTTAATGTCAGCTAGGATTTCAAGGGATAGATCCTTTTACAGCGTCATTTGTTTTTCTTTAGTTTCTCTCCCAAGTCCACTAAGTAATGTGCTGGCATTTTTTTTTTTTTTAATATTTGGAAGATTGTTGTATCTGCTCCAAAAATCTAATCTTTTTACAGGGCTTCCTCATATTTCATAAAATAAAAGTGGCTTAAGAATGCATAGTCTCCAAACCCTCCGAGAGTTACTTTTTCACCAATTTTAGTAACTGTCAGCAGGGATAAAGGATAGCATATCTTAAAAGAAGCAGTTTTCCACAGACTATAAAAATTGGAAGGGACATAAGAACTAATGGATCTCATCACTGGTTGATCTTCAAAATCTTCTTTTTAAAGATGAAATTTCTGAGATTCATCCCCAGAAACCCTGATCCAATGGATGGGAAATGAAGGCCAGAAATGTCTTTCAAAAAAATCTCTCCAAATACTTCCCAGGCATGCTTGAGAAGCGCTAATCTAGTTCAGCACTTCTCCAAATGTCCACATCACCCAGCTTGGGAGCAGGTTAGAAGGTAGTTTCTGTTTCGGTAGATCTGCAGGTGGTCTGAGGTGCTGTTTCTCTAACAACCTCCAAGATGATGCGCATGCGGTTGTCCGTGAACCGCACTGTGAGTGAGAAGCCTCCAGGCCACTGGCCACCTCTGTACTCTAGGTGTGACAGCCGAGACCCAGAGAGGTCAAATGAGTTGTCCAGGCCACACAGGCATGGAGTGAGTGGCAGCACCAGGACTAGAGCCCAGCTCCCTGAATCCCCAGGCTGGTGCTCCTCTGCACTATTCCTCTGACTCCAGAAACGTGCCATCTGTCCATGAACCAGCTGGTGTTGGCGAAGGCCAGAGAACACGGAGTCTCTTCGGTTCACTCTCTTGTTTTACTACGGAAGCTAGGTCTTTAGCGATCCCTTTGGCTACCTATCTTCAGCTTCTCTTTCTACTTCCTATGCAGCCAGTGGTGTGCTGGTAAACATTTAACTACTGGCTCTCCAGATGGAGGGAGGAGAGAGGGAAGTCTTGATTTGCAACAAATACTGGTTTCCATGGTGTAGACTTCTAGCACAGCCAATTATAAGATACTGATGCAAGAAATGTTCACATATTGAGATATAGGGAAGTTATTCTGGCTTCTACATGAGTTAACTTAAATTTTACTTTTATTTTTGGCTGTGCTGGGTCTTCACTGCTTTGCTTGGGCTTTTCTCTAGTTGCATTGAGTGGGGGTCTCCTCTTCATTCTGATGCACAGGCTTCTCATTGTCGTGGCTTATCTGGTTGTGAGGCACAGGCTCTTAAGTACGTGGGTCTCAGAAGCTGCAGCATGCAGACTCAGTTGTTGTGGCTCTCAGGCTCTCGAGTGTGGGCTTAGTAGTTGTGGTACAAGAGTTTAGTTCCACATGCACATCATGCGGAATCTTCTTGGACCAGGGATCAAACCCATGTCCCCTGCATTGGCAAGCAGATTCTTATCCACTGCACCACCAGTGAAGTCTCAGGTTAACTTAAATTTTATGCTAACCCAAACAGCATGTTTGTGGCCCATCAGACATACACTGTACA
Organism: Madoqua kirkii; assembly: GCA_006408675.1. NCBI lineage: Eukaryota > Metazoa > Chordata > Mammalia > Artiodactyla > Bovidae > Madoqua > Madoqua kirkii. The sequence goes on along the minus strand of SJYC01003227.1, from coordinate 13,221 downwards.
TCTGCTTTGATTATCAAAGAAAAGGGTACATTGACCAGAAGTAAAGAATGTCCATGTTAAAGATTATATGCCTCTCTTCCTGGGATGTCAGTGCTGGTACTCCCTAGATGATAAAACTTCCCTCCCTGGTGCTGAGGCCATGCTGACTTGCTGTGTACATGGTGACCTGTGTGTGTGTGTGTTTTACCTTGAAGACGTGTATCCCTGACTTGTTTAATATTCTTGACAAGATATAAAACTGTGCTGAAAACCCTGCTTTTCCACAGTTTCTCAGAGTAATCGAGGAAGCAGATTTCTGAGCTAGTCCTCAGTTTGGCTCAAATTAAATTTTTCTGCTCTTATTATTGATTGCTTATTGATTACTGACTATACCTACCTGAGGTTACTGAACCTGAAGCTGGATAAAGACACATACAACCAGCTCTCATGACTTAGAGAGGGAGCTAACTCCAGCCTTTCCCTCCTCCGGCTCTCCTCCGACCTGGAGGAGTTGAGGCCACAGGTCAGGATGGCAGTTGTGGTTCCAGCCAGGCTGCTAAGTGTTGGTACCTGGTTAGGGGCAGGAAAAGAAATAACACTATTGTTTTTTGCTCTATTTTTCTTTGTTTTATCTGCAACTTTTGCAATCTCAGTTCCTGCAACTAGGGACTCAGGGACTGAACCTGGACATGGCAGTGAAAGGCTGGAATCCTAACGACTAGGTCACCAGGGACCTCCCAAAATAGCACTATTGTTTTTCATGCAAGTCAACCTCCGGTGTAACTGGTAAAGATGTATTGATTGTATGTTAACAATGAACATGTCTTAGGAGAGCTTTTTCCAAGAAGAGCAGAAAGATCACGGGGAAAGTATCAGCTTATAAAGGAACTAAAACATTTAGAGACTGAAAACAAACAAGTAAGCAAAAATGAACTAATTAACCCCAAATTGGACAATATATAGATGGGTGCTTGCGTTTCATAAAAATAGAACCAAAAAATGGATTAATTTTTTAACTTAATTTTTAATGTATCTACATTTTAATGTATTTACATTGTTGTGTTAATTTCTGCTGCATAGCAAAATGCCTCAGTTCCACATGCAAATGCTTTTTTCATTATAATTTATTATGGAATACTGAATATAATTTCCTGTGCTATATCATAGGATCTTGTGGTTGATCCATCCTACACAAAACAGTTTGCATCAGCTAATTCCAAAGTTCCAGTCCCCTCCCTCCTCCACCCCGTCTCCCTCGGCAGCTATAGGTCTTTCTTTTCTCAATGTCTGTGAGTCTGCTTCTGTTTCACAGGTAAGCTCATTTGTGTTATATTTCAGATTCCACCTGTAAGTGAGATCGTATGACACTTGTCTTTCTCTTTCTGACTTACTCATTTAGTATGATAATCTCTAGGTCCATTCATGTTACTGCAAATGGTAAAATTTGAATTTTTAATTCAAGACTTCAGTATTGGCTGAGTGCCTCCAGTGTTCAGAACATTCAGCTAGGTTCTTGCAGCATAGGTTTTATTTTCGTGTGATCTAATTGTAATCTTTTTTTTCTTTTTCCTGATACAAACCACTTCTGCTAGGAGTCTCACCAGAGAAGATAAGACAAACAGTACCTGGATCAGTGCCAGGGTGACTACGTTTCATTGACCCCTGGCCACCAGGTAATTTATGGTTTTTTTAAATGAAAGCTCTCTATTAAAAGAGATTTATTGTGTTAATCAGTTCATACAGTCAGAGACTACACATAGTCATGCAGAGTAGGTACCATTGGAATTGGATTGAACAAAAACTAGTCCATATAGCAAAAAGTCTACATTATTTAGACCTAAGTCATACAAAATAGAGCAGATATCATATTATTCTTATTCATTAAAAAGTACTTACAAGTTTCATAGGAGTATTATTTCCCATGTAATTAATGAACAATGAAAATAAGTGCAAAAAAAAAAAATATGCGCTTTCAGCAAGAAGCTGAGATATCATATTTCTTGCAAGAATAACCTTGTTTTTTCTCCTAAATTTCCATTCTCACCTGTTCTCTCTACTGAATAGAAATTCCTTTCCCCAACAGAAAAAAAAATTCTCACATCTTCCTCCTAAATGTTATCACCACTCACAAAAACTCTCAGGGGAAAAAAAATATAATTCTTTCTTTCTCATCTCACATATTTGATAAGTGCTACATAGAATCAGAAACACCTACAATAACTTCAATTGCTTTTCTGCTGTTATCAGTCCTTGAAGTTCAGTGGGACGAGCCAAAAGTCAAAAAATATTCAGAGGAATTCTGCTTAAACTACATCTAGCAAAACTAAGCCAATAAGTTTAGAATCAGGAGACTATTACCAAGTGATCTTGTATATACAAAAATATTAGGCAAAACAATATGAATGAATTCAGTTTTTTTTTAATTTAGGGATCTCTAGACATTATTGTGGAAAATTCTGAAAGAGATGGGAATACCAGACCACCTAACCTGCCTCTTGAGAAATCTGTATGCAGGTCAGGAAGCCACAGTTAGAACTGGACATGGAACAACAGACTGGTTCCAAATAGGAAAAGGAGTATGTCAAGGCTGTATACTGTCACCCTGTTTATTTAACTTATATGCAGAGTACATCATGAGAAACGCTGGACTGGAAGAAACACAAGCTGGAATCAAGATTGCTCGGAGAAATATTAATAACCTCAGATATGCAGATGACACCACCCTTATGGCAAAAAGCAAAGAGGAACTAAAGAGCCTCTTGATGAAAGTGAAAGAGGAGAGTGAAAAAGTTCGCTTAAAGCTCAACATTCAGAAAACAAAGATCATGGCATCTGGAAGAAATACAAGCTGGAATCAAGATTGCTGGGAGAAATATCAATAACCTCAGATATGCAAATGATACCACCCTTATGGCAGAAAGTGAAGAAGAATTAAAGAGCCTCTTGATAAAAGTGAAAGAGGAAAGCTTAAAGCTCAACATTCAGAAAACAAAGATCATGGCATCTGGTCCCATCACTTCATGGGAAATAGATGGGGAAACAGTGGAAAGTGTCAGACTTTATTTTGGGGAGCTCCAAAATCACTACAGATGGTGACTGCAGCCATGAAATTAAAAGACGCTTAGTCCGTCTAGATGGTATATTCAAAAGCAGAGACATTACTTTGTCAACTAAGGTCCATTTAGTCAAGGCTATGGTTTTTCCTGTGGTCGTGTACGGATGTGAGAGTTGGACTGTGAAGAAGGCTGAGTGCCGAACAATTGATGCTTTTGAACTGTGGTGTTGAAGAAGACTCTTGAGAGTCCCTTGGACTGCAAGGAGATCCAACCAGTCCATTATAAAGGAGATCAGCCCTGAGATTTCTTTGGAAGGAATGATGCTAAAGCTGAAACTCCAGTACTTTGGCCACCTCATGTGAAGAGTTGACTCATTGGAGAAGACTCTGATGTTGGGAGGGATTGGGGGCAGGAGGAGAAGAGGACAACGGAGGATGACACGGCTGGATGGCATCACAGACTGGATGAACATGAGTCTAGGTGAACTCCGGGAGATGGTGATGGACAAGGAGGCCTGGCATGCTGCGATTCATGGGGTTGTGAATAGTCAGACATGACTGAACGAATGAACTGAACTGAACTGAATTTCATAGGCTAATGAATGGGAGGATTATTCCTACTATTTGGGGGAAAGGGTAGGGATTTCCAGGAATTGGGCCACCACCCAGTTTTTTATCTTAAACATGCAGCCTTGGAACTGTCTCGGCACTGGTGAGTATGTTACTTAGCTTGCTGATATGTTATAGTGGGTGTACACTGAGGCTCAAGGTCTAGAGGAAGTCAACTCATCTTGGACCTATTTGATTGAAATCAGTGTATGCCATGTCCTCAGGCTATATCATTCTTTGAAAGTTTGTGCCCTGCCCCATTCCCTCCTGTTTCACCTTTATTCAGTATGAAAAGTGAGACTTCCCTGGTGGCTCAGATGGTAAAGCATCTGCCTGTAGTTTGGGAGACCCGGGTTCAAACCCTGGATCAGGAAGATCTCTTGGAGATGGAAATGGTAACTCACTCCAGTACTCTTGCGTAGAAAATCCCATGGATGGAAGAGCCTGGTAGGCTACAGTCCCTGGGGTCACAGAGACTTGGATACAACTGAGTGACTTCACTTTCTTTCTTTCTTTCAGTATGAAAAGTAGTTAAATGTTTTATTATGGAAAATTCAAATTTATACAAAAGTGGTCTGAAGCAGAATGACCTCCCTCAATGTACCCATCACCCAGTTTTAATGGTTACCAACTAATTCATGCCCAATCTCGTGCCTCTATTTCAACCCACCACTCCAGATACACACACCATGTTATGCTGAATCAAATCCCACACACTATATCAATCCATCTGTAAATATGTTAGTAGGTGACTCTGAATGATAAGGCTGTTTCTTTCTTCCCTCATTTTCTTATTATGGTAAAAATATGCTTAATATAAAATTTATTGTCTCAACTATTTTTAAGTATGTAGTTTAGTGGTGTACCTGCTCAGTAGCTTCAATCATATCCAACTCTTGTGACACACTATATCAATCCATCTGTAAATATGTTAGTAGGTGACTCTGAATGATAAGGCTGTTTCTTTCTTCCCTCATTTTCTTATTATGGTAAAAATATGCTTAATATAAAATTTATTGTCTCAACTATTTTTAAGTATGTAGTTTAGTGGTGTACCTGCTCAGTAGCTTCAATCATATCCAACTCTTTGTGACCTTCCAACAACACAAGAGAAGACTCTACACATGGATATCACCAGATGGTCAATACCAAAATCAGATTGATTATATTCTTTGCAGCCAAAGATGGAGAAGCTCTATACAGTCAGCAAAAACAACCAGGAGCTCAGACTGTGGCTCAGATCATGAATTCCTTATTGCCAAATTCAGACTTAAATTGAAGAAAGTAGGGAAAACCACTAGACTATTCAGGTATGACCTAAATCAAATCCCTTACAATTGTACAGTAGAAGTGACAAATAGATTCAAGGGATTAGATCTGATAGAGTGCCTGAAGAACTATGGATGAAAGTTCATGACATTGTACAGGGGGCCACCTCCAAAAGAAAGAAATACAAAAAAGGAAAAATGGTTGTCTTAGGAGGCCTTATAAATAGCTCTGAAGAGAAGTGAAAGGCAAAGGAGAAAAGTAAAGATATACCCATTTGAAAGCAGAATTCCAAAGAATAACAAGGAAAGATAAGAAACTCTTCCTCAGCGATCAAATGCAAAGTAATAGAGGAAGACAATAGAATGCGAAAGACTAGAGATCTCTTCAAGAAAATTAGAGATACTAAGGGAACATGTCATGCTAAGATGGGTCAATAAAGGACAGAAATGGTATGGGGCTAACAGAGGCAGAAGATATTAAGAAGAGGTGGCAAGAATACACAGAAGAACTGTACAATTCGCGAAGAGTCGGATACAACTGAGCAACTGAACTGAACTGAGACATCAAATTTCCTGCAGAAAGGAATGGCAGCCTACTCCAGTATTCTTACCTGGGAAATCCTGTGGAGAGAGGAGCCTAGTAAGCTACAGTCCATGGGGTTGGACATAATTCAGTGACTAAAACAACAACAGACAGTAAATCGCAAATTCTTCTAATGTTTGTTTTCAACTTACCTGGTGGGTTTGTTTTCATGTTCACAGAATGCCAGTTTAGTTCAAGAGTCTATTTCAATAAATACGTATTGAGCATCTACTATATGCAAGGTCCTGGGAAATCACTGAAGATACAACTGCAAGTATTAACAGGGAATATAAAATAACCTCCTACCTTTTTTGAGCATCAGCACTATATGCTAAGAAATATTTTGATCTATGATCTAATATTTAATCCAAGATGGAAAAATCCAGCTGGTTTAAAATATAATCCAGTTGACTGTGATAAAGAAAATGTCTCCATTATGCATTCCTGACAATAACAAATTCTTGAATATTTTGATCACTAGAGAGATAAATGAGAGAGTATAAATCCAGCAGAAATCCACCCTCAATGTGGAACACCATCTTGAGGGTCTGAACAAAAGGGCAAAAGGTTTTTGTTAGCCTCCTACTTTAGTAGGGTTCAACTTGTATCTAACAGATTTCTTATGAAGATCAGAAAAGATGAAGCATACAAAGAATTTGTGAACTCAAAGTACCATACAGGTATAAAGTGAGATTATTATTATTATGTTAGGTTTTTACATGAAAATGTCCAGGGTTGACTTTTTAAAAAATCGTAGGGTGAAATGTGGTATTTTCTCCTTCTAGAAAACATTAAAAAATTGGTCAGTATCTGGCCTTTTTCTTTTCCCACAGTTGATCTGAGTGTACTGTAACTTCCTCTCATGGTAAGGAATATGTTTTACCGTTTATTTCTGAAATCCTTTTGCTTTGCTTGTCCTCTCTTTCTTTCGTGAAAATATATACTCTCCCTTCCTTAAAGAGCCTAATAATCACTATCACCATCATTATCTTGACTTTTATAACTAAAAGAGACTGTGCCATCTTTCATGTTTCAAAGGAAGAAAAGAGAGCCAAAAAAGGAAATGTCAGTCAGAAATAGTGGTGAAGATAAGCATACAGCCTAGGTTTCTAAATACTAATCAAGTATTTTCTTGGGTGCATTTGGCCTGATAAGAAGGAAGTAAGTCCAAATTTTGAGGATTCCTAAGCTTTGAGATCAGGGACAGGAAAGTTATATTAAGCCAGAGTTGAGTAGGAAAAATAACGTGAATTATTTATTGACTTGGAATGAGCATTGGTGAGAGATACATGTCACAATAGGTGTCTTCTGTATCTGCCTTGAAATACTAAATTGTTTCTGTTGAATTACATAGTTAAATGCATGTATTCTTCATTCACTCATCTGTAGAGACGAAACTCTCTGAACACTTTTCCTGAAATGCTTTCAACACAGTAGGAACCATGCTGCTACTGCTAAGTTGATTTAGTTGTGTCCGACTCTGTGCGACCCCAGGAACAGGGGAGCCTGGTGGGATCCTGCCAGTATGGGATCTTAGTTCCCTGACCAGGAATTGAACCCATGCCCCCTGCATTGGAAAGAAGTTTCTTAACCCTGAATCATCAGGAAAGTCCCAGTTCTGGACATTTTATATGGAGAAATTTAGAAGTAATTTTATGCTCTTAATGATATCATCTTTACGTAAGGATGATTTACTGTTGCTTCTAGCAAGCAGCTAGACTTGAGGTACTTGCTATCTGAAAATATTGTAAATATGGATTAGAATGATTCAAAGATGGTGTTCAGCCTCTATAACGGCTTATCTGTTAATGAAATTGGCAATCATTTCAGGGGAAAGTGGCTCCCAAATACCAGACTATATTCTCTAGTGTCGTTCCTCTTCCAGTCTTTTTCCCACAATACGTCACTGACTCAGTTCAGTCACTCAATTGCGTCCATCTCTTTGTGACCCCATGGACTGTAGCACATCAGACTTCCCTGTCCATCACCAACTCCCGAAGCTTGCTCAAACTCAAGTCCATTGAATTGGTGATGCCATCCAACCATTTCATCCTCTGTCATCCCTTTCTCCTCCTGCCTTCAGTCTTTTCCAGCATCAGGGCCTTTTCCAATCAGTCACTTCTTCTCATCAGTTGGCCAATGTATTGGAGATTCCGCCTCAACATCAGTCCTTCCAATGAATATTCAGGACTGATTTCCTTTAGGATTGACTAACTGGATCTCCTTGCTGTCCAGGGGATTCTCAAGAGTTTTCTCCAACACCACAGTTCAAAAGCATCAATTCTTCGGCACTCAGCTTTCTTTATAGTCCAACTCTCACATCCATACATGACTGCTGGAAAACCAGAGCTTTAACTAGATGGACCTTTGTTGGCAAAGTAATGTCTCTGCTTTTTAATATGCTGTCTAGGTTGGTCATAGCTTTTCTTCCAAGGAGCAACTGTCTAATTTTATGGCTGCAGTCACCCTCTGCAGTGATTTTGGAGCCCCCCAAAATAAAGTCTGTCACTGTTTCCATTGTTTCTCCGTCTATTTGACATGAACAGATGGGACTGGATGCCATGATCTTCGTTTTCTGAATGTTGATCTTTAAGCCAATTTTTTCACTCTCCTCTTTCACTTTCATCAAGAGGCTCTTTAGTTCCTCTTTGCTTTTTGCCATAAGGGTGGTGTCTTCTGTGTATCTGAGATTATTGCTATTTCTGCCAGCAATCTTGATTCCAGTCTGTGCTTCATCCAGCCCAGCATTTCACATAATGTACTCTGCATACAGGTTAAAAAAACAGGGTGATATTATATAGCCTTAACGTACTCCTTTCCCGATTCAGAACCAGTCTGTTGTTCCACATTTGGTTCTAACTGTTGCTTCTTGACCTGAATACGGATTTCTCAGGAGGCAGGTCAAGTGGTCTGGTATTCCCATCTCTCTCAGAATTTTCCACAGTTTGTTGTGATCCACACAACCAAAGGCTTTGGCATAGTTAATAAAGCAGAAGTAGATGTTTTTCTGGAACTCTCTTACTTTTTCAATGATCTAGCGGATGTTGGCAATTTGATCTCTGGTTCTTCTGCCTTTTCTACAACCAGCTTGAATATCTGAAAGTTCATGGTTCACATACTATTAAAGCCTGTGTTGGAGAATCTGGGGCGTTACTTTGCTAATGTGTGAGATGAGTGCAATTGTGCGGTAGTTTGAGCATTCTTTGGCATTGACTTTCTTTGGGATTGGAATGAAAACTGACCTTTTCCAGTCCTGTGGCCACTGCTGAGTTTTCCAAATTTGCTTGTATATTGAGTGCAGCACTTTTACAGCATCATCTTTCAGGATTTGAAAAAGCTTAACTGAAATTCCATCACCTCCACTAGCTTTGTTCATAGTGGTGCCTCCTAAGGCCCACTTGACTTCGCATTCCAGGATGTCTGGCTGTAGATGAGTGATCACACCATCGTGTTCATCTGGATCACGAAGATCTTTTTTGTATAGTTTCTTTTTTTGTATGGAACCATTAGTGGCGGTTGTTCAGTCACTAAGTTGTGTCTGACTCTCAAATCCATGGACTGTAGCCTGCCATGCTCCTCTGTCCATGGGATTCTCTAAGAAGAATATTGGAGTGGACTGCCATTTCCATTTCCTTCTCCAGGGGATCTTCCCAACCCAGGAATCAAACCCAGGTTTCCTGCATTGCAGGCAGATGATTTACCAACTGAGCTATGAGGGAAGCCCGTAGAACCAATACTACCCCAGAATAAAACCAGTAAGTTCTTTAAAAATCTTTTCAATGCTCATAATTTCGTGTGCTTAGTTTAGTATCAAGCATTACATAAAACAGATTTAAACAGCTAGATTTAATGTGATTTCTGAAACATCTCAAGCCAATTAATTCAAAAGAGTAACTTGGATAGGATAGACAAAGTTCTACCTTTCTACATTTTCCTCTGATAATATTCAACAGTTTCATATCTGCCAAACCTGAGACAATTCCTCATGAAATTTCAAAGCCTTTCAGTCTTTTGAAGTGTCAGTGACCTCTATGAATCTGCTAATTTGATCTTATATCCCATCTTCCCAGGTTCCATCTCTATCTTTTCTTCGTTTCTTTATCGTGATTCTGCTCAGCATGGAAGTAACTAGACAAGGAAGCTCCCTGAATCTTTTCGGAGGCATTAATCACTACCCTTTATTAATTCTCTATTGGCATACATGCAGTTCACTCTACAATAAAAGAACACTTTATGATTCATCACAGACTTGCTCCAGAAGGGTTGAAATCGATTTCTAAGTTTGATATTACAAATTAAAAAGTAGATACAGATTTTTAACCTGATCAGAAAGCAAAAATATGAAGGAAAGAAATGGCAAGATTTTAACCAGATCAATGGCAAAACTGGCAGTAGTAGGCAGGTCTCCTGATTTTTAGTTTAGAATTGTAACCTGAAGAGGTAGATATGTTTAAGTGAAATAACCAATAAGATTATCAGCAAGTTATATCATTCTTTTTTTTTTTTCAAAACCAGTTTTTAATATTGCTCCAGTTACTTTGGAGACCACAGCTTGTCCCTTTTATGCAAACACAGGCAGAAATAGCAAGTACTTTCATTTTCCCTCTAATGCTAAACTGTAGCTCTGTGAGGCTGCAACTGAAACCCAGTTCTTTCTTTAAATTCCTAGTTCCCACTGCAGTGTCTGTCAGTGACACTCGATAATCATATGAAGGATGCACATTTTCTTGTTAACTAAATTAAATATTTTATTTATTTTAATGGTAATTTACAAGTTTTATATAATCCTTGCAAGATGACAAGAAAGCTCTTTTGGGGAAAGGGAGTATAATCCTCCTTTGTACTGATTTTTACCTATATCCTCTCCTTCCGGCACCCTCTCAGCTCCCTCCGGCCCTCCCTTCCCTTCCACCTCTGTTTTAGAAATCCAGTTAACCTGATTATAAGCCAATATAAAAGGGAGGTCATTTTAATGAAGTATTATTTTTGATGCTTTGCCTTATTTCAGAATTTGTAACAATGCCAAGATTCTTCATAGAGGCAGCAACTGCTGCAGTATTTCAAAAGGGGAAATACTCAAGCCAAAGAATAGCTTCTACCATGGAGAAAGGCTAGGAGGGGAGAACAGCCCTCTAATTCACACCATCAACAGTGGTACAAAATGTGGACTAAACTCTGAGAGCCTATATTGTGTCAGTATTTAAGTGCCAGTCATACCTGTGGGCATCAGAGATCACTTCTTCATTTGTAGCTGAAGAGTGAAAAATGACTCTTGTGTCTTTGCTATTGATGTAAATAGAATAGCATGGGTGGCCCTTTGGGGAGATGGAGAAGGGACTGAGTAGGGTGGTATAGGAATAATCTTCCCACCCTCTTTCCTCTTCCTACTTGTGCGCAAACTGAGCTTTGTAAGGTGCCCAAGGACATCGACTTAGTCCGTAACAGGTACCATTGAGACAGGCGGGGACCTGGGGCCCCTTTGGCCCCACTCACGGATCTACCCCCTACCCTCACCTCATTAAAGGAAGCAGCTCCTCCCTACTTCCAGCAATGGGCAAGGACACCTGATGTTTGTTCTCGCTCCCTCCTGCTGCAGCCTAAGTCCCGATAAACCCTTGCTTGAATCCTTCATCTGGCCTCTTATCAATTTCTATTGATTAAAGAGTCCAAGAACCCTGGTCAATAACACAAACATTCAAGACTACAGTGAGTTTTGACTTTTATTAGCTTAGGTACCAAAGTAAATTCCACAATCTGTCAACCTGACCTTGTCCTTTCTTTGGGTGTTTGTATACTCCTGGAAAGAAAATAATTCCATGACATAAAGGAAATTACAAAAATAATGTACCCAAGCCCTACAGAGTAATTACAATATTGCATCACTTCTGCAGTAGTTAAACAATTTCAAATCAGCATGAAATGTTGGCCAGGAATGAATAAATCTTAAATGTGAACATTTTGGAATTTTTATTTAGTTAAACCCATTGAAAATCTTTATGCCCTTAGAGCTTTTTAGGCACATCATCATTATATGTATGTTGGGAGTTGACTTCCAAGAGAAAGATGTGTAAAAGAAATCTTTCAATCCAGCTGTGACATTTTTATAGGGGCTTCCCTGCTGGCTCAGCGGATAAAGAATCCACCTGCAATGCAGGACCCTGGGTCGAGAAGATACCCTGAAGGAGGAAATGGCAACCCACACTAATATTCTTGCCTGAAAAATCACATGGACAGAGGAGCCTGGTAGGTTACAGGCCAAAAGGTCACAAAGAGTCAGATACAACTGAGCTACTGAGCACACACGCCTGACATTCCACAGGTACTGAATCTGGGTTGAGAAGATACCCTGAAGGAGGAAATGGCAACCCACACTAATATTCTTGCCTGAAAAATCACATGGACAGAGGAGCCTGGTAGGTTACAGGCCAAAAGGTCACAAAGAGTCAGATACAACTGAGCTACTGAGCACACACGCCTGACATTCCTACAGGTACTGAAATTTTGTAGATCTTTTGTGACAACTGATTTCTGCTCTATCTGGCTTATAGGAGGGAATAAGTTATTTCTAAAAGCACATCTGTTATTTATAATTTCAACCTAATTTGGATTTTTTTTTTCCCTAATTTGGATTTTTAAGAGTTTCTCTGTAAGAACTGCTTTTCCTTCAGGCTCATATCTAGCCTTACTGCTGTTAAATCTGTAATAGAAGGATAGGATTTTAAAGGCAAGATTGTTACATGAGAATATATGAATGCTCCCTGTGGCTTGTCATTTCTTTGAAGATAGGAGAGTGGTGTGAGATGCCCTCTCATTTTCAAAAGGTTCTCTGGGGAGGGCTGTCATTCACAGTTACCTGGACGCTGGAGCAATATACATACAGTGTGACAAAGATCACACGGGAAAGAATCACTGGGACTGAACAAGGCGTTGCCACCATTTCAAATATCTCCAGCTGTCAACACTCTCGTGAGGAGAAACTTATTTTTCAGCAGCTGTGCTGCTCTTGTTTTGCTTTTTTAAACTAGCCATTGTTGGTGCCCATTTCTGAACAACGCATAACTTACTGTAAATGGCCGCAGGCTTAGTCACTCAGCTCACCCCTCCTTTGAATTTGCATTTCATGAGTGCAAGGGGCGAGGCTGCGGTGTTTGCTAGTGAGTCACTGCAGACCTTACACTCTGGTGCTCTCAGTGATGAATGACCAGGAAGATGACTGCATCCCATCATTGTTGTGGTTTTCAGAAGCTAGTAAACATTCACATTTTGTTTTAGCGACAAATGAAAACAAAACTTTCTGTACATATTTTTGTGTGTATATGTGGATATAAATATACTCATATAAGCATACATACACCTGGAAATTTAAATGGATATGGGGAGATGCGAGAGGAATGTCCTATTAAGATCTAAGTAGGAATAAGTAGTAATTGTCAAATAAGTTTCATTACCAAGGAAACCTAAGGAGGAAGTAGATGAAAAACTGCCCAATAGTGGCTTTGCCCCACCTTTAGTTTGCTCATTTCACTTAAATGATGCCCCATAGCCTTATCATCTCTCAGTCTTACCTCTTCAAATATAATATTTTTGATAATTCACACAATTTTATAGGCTGTTGAAGTGAGAGTTATAAGTATAAAATTCAGTTCAGTTCAGTCGTTCAGTCGTGTCCGACTATTTGCGACCCCATGAATAGCAGCACGCCAGGCCTCCCTGTTCATCACCATCTC
>SJYC01003226.1:0-13753 GCA_006408675.1 Madoqua kirkii | reverse complement strand
CTAAAGCTGAAACTCCAGTAGTGTGGCCACCTCATGCGAAGAGTTGACTCATTGGAAAAGACTCTGATGCTGGGAGGGATAGGGGCAGGAGGAGAAGGCAACGATGGAGGATGAGATGGCTGGATGGCATCACTGACTTGATAGACATGAGTCTGAGTGAACTCTGGGACTTGGTGATGGACAGGGAGGCCTGGCGTGCTGCGATCATGGGGTCACAAAGAGTCGGACACGACTGAGCAGCTGAACTGAACTAAACTGATGGAGGCCTGGTAGAATGAGTTTGGAAGTCTTCCTTCCTCTGCAATTTTTTGAAAGAGTTTTAGGATAGGCATTAACTCTTCTAAACGTTTGATAGAATTCCCCTGTGAAGCCATTTAGTCCTGGGCTTTTGTTTTTTGGGAGATTTTAAAATCACAGCTTCAATTTAAGTGCTTGTAATTAGGTTGTTCATAATTTCTGTTTCTTCCTGGTTCAGTCTTGGAAGATGGACTTTTTCTAAGAATCTGTCCATTTCTTCCAGTTTATCCATTTTATTGCCATATAGTTGCTCATAATAGTCTCTTATAATCCTTTGCATTTCTGCAGTGTCTGTTGTAACCTCTCCTTTTTCATTTCTAATTTTGTTGATTTGATTCCTCTCTCTTTTTTTCCTGATGAGCCTAGCCAAAGGTTTGTCAGTTTTGTTTATTTTCTCGAAGAGCCAGCTTTTAGCTTTATTAATCTACTATTATCTCTTTCATTTTCATTTGTTTCTGCTCGGATCTTTAGGATTCCTTTCCTTCTACTAATTTGGGAGAGGTTTGTTCTTCTTTTTCCAGTTGTTGTATGTGTAAAGCTAGGTTGCTATTCAATGTTTTTCTTGTTTCTTCAGGTAAGATTGTATTGTTATAAACTTCCTTCTTAAGACTGCTTTTGCTGCCTTCCATAGGTTTTGAGTTGCTGTGTTTTCATTGTCATTTGTTTCTAGAAATTTTTTGATTTTGCTTTTGATTTCTTCAGTAAATTGTTGGTTATTTTGAAACGTGTTTTTTAATCTCCATATGCTTGTGTTCTTACAGTTTTTTTCTTGTAATTGATATCTAGTCTCATAGCCTTGTGATCAGAGAAGGTACTTGATATGATTTCAATTTTCTTAAATTTATTAAGGTTTGATTTGTTACCTAAGATGTGTTCTATTCTGGAGAATGTTTCATGTGCGCTTGAGAAGAGGATATATTCTGTACTTGGATGAAATGTCCTGAAGATATCAATGAGATCCATATCATCTGATGTATCATTTAAGATGTGTTTCTTATTAATTTTCTGTTTTGATGATCTGTCCATTGGTGTGAGTGGGGTGTTAGAGTCTCTTACTATTATTTTGTTACTGTCAATTTCTCCTTTTATGTCTGTTAGTGTTTGTCTTATGTATTGAGGTGCTCCAGTTGAGTGCATAAATATTTACAATTGTTATGTCTTCCTTTTGGATTGATCCCTTGATCATTATGTAGTGTCCTTCCTTATCTCTTGCAATATTCTTTATTTCAAGGTCTATTTTGTCTGATATGAAGATTGCTACTCCAGCTTTCTTTTGCTTCCCATTTGCATGGAATATATTTTTCCATCCTCTCACTTTTAGTCTATATGTGTCTTGAGGTTCTGAAGTGGGTTTTTTGTAGGCAGCATATATATGGATCTTGTTTTTGTTTCCATCCAGCCAGTCTGTGTCTTTTGGTTGGAGCATTTCATCCATTTACATTTAAAGTAATTACTGATATATATGCTCCTATTGCCATATTCTTAATTGTTTGGGGTTGATTTTGTAGATTTTTTTTTTCCTTTTGTATTTCTTGACTATATAGGTCCCTTTAACATTTGTTGTAAAGCTGGTTTGGTGGTACTGAATTCTTTTAACTTTTGCTTGTCTGAAAACCTTTTTATTTCTCCATCAGTTTTGAATGAGATCCTTGCCAGGTACAGTAATCTTGGTTGTAGATTTTCCCCTTTCAGTACTTTAAATACACCCTGCCATTCCCTTCTGGCCTGTAGAGTTTCTGCTGAAAGATCAGCTGTTAAGTGTATGGAGTTTCCCTTGTATGTTACTTGTTGCTTCTCCCTTGCAGTTTTTAATATTCTTTCTTTGTGTTTACTCTTTGTTAGTTTGATTAGTATGTGTCTTGGTGTGTTTCTCCTTGGGTTTATCCTCTATGGGACTCTTTGTGCCTCTTGGAGTTGACTATTTCCTTTTCCATGTTGGGGAAATTTTCAACTATAATCTCTTCAAAAATTTTCTCATACCCTTTCTTTTTCTCTTCTTCTTCTGGGACCCCTATAATTTGAATGTTGGTCCATTTGATAGGGTCCCAGCAGTCTCTGAGACTTTCCTCATTTCTTTTCATTCTTTTTAATTTATGCTACCCTTCAGAAGTTATTTCCACTGTTTTATCTTCCAGCTCACTGATTCATTCTTCTGCTTTAGATATTCTGCTATTGAGTCCTTCTAGAGTATTTTTAATTTCAGTAATTATGTTTTTTTTTAATGTCTCTGTATGTTTATTCTTTAATTCTTCTAGGTCTTTGGTAATTGATTCTTGCCTTTTCCCCATTTTGTTTTCAAGGGTTTTGATCAACTTTACTATTGTTATTCTGAATTCTTTTTCAGGTAGTTTGCCTATTTCCTCTTCATTTATATGGACTTCTGTGTTTCTAGTTTGTTCCTTCATCTATATAGTATTTTTCTGCCTTTTCTTTCTTTCTTTTTTTTTTTAAACTTATTGTGTTTGAGGCCTCCTTTTCCCAGGCTTCAAGGAAAGTTGAATTCTATCCTTGAAGAAGATTGAATTCTTTCTTCTTTTTGGTTTCTGCTCTCCTAAGGTTGGTCCAGGGGTTTGTGTAAGCTTCATATAGGGAAAGATTTGTGCTGAGCTTTTGTTTGTTTGTTTTTCCTCTGATGGGCAAGCCTGAGTGTGGTGGTAATCCTGTCTGCTAATAACTGGGTTTGTATTTTTGTTTGTTGTTTAGGTGAGGCATCCTGTACAGGGTGCCACTGTGGTTGGGTGATGCCCAGTCTTGTATTCAAGCCCTCACCATTTGACACTCCATAGCATTAGTTCTCTGGTAGTGTAAGGTCCTAGAGTTGGTGCTTCCACTCCATAAGGCTCAGGGCTTGATCTCTGGTCAGGAAAGAAGGTTTCACAAGTGGTCTGTTTTGGCATTAAGTGAGAGTAAAACAAATATCCAAAAATGCGAAATCAAAGATGAAGTCCAGACAAATGGCAGTTACAAAATCAGGCAAATAATAATTAAAATATGGAATATGCACATATACATATACATGAGTAAAGTCAAAACAGCCCAACAAAAATAAAGCACAGTAGATTGATCAGGGGGTCTCTGGGAGTCAGACACGACTGAATGACGTCACTTTCACTTTTCACTTTCCTGCACTGGACAAGGAAATGGCAACCACTCCAGTGTTCTTGCCTGGAGAATCCCAAGTACGAGGGAGCCTGGTGGGCTGCCGTCTATGGGGCTGCACAGAGTCGGACATGACTGGAGCGACGCAGCAGCAGCAGCAGCAGCAAATTGACCTAGCAAACAATGGAAATCAAAAATTATATTACCAGTTAAGAACAAAACTAACTAAAGGACAAACTGGAAAACAAACTAAACCAAGGTGCCAGGGGGAATAAAAAGATGAAAACAAAACTAACAAATATGTTGAGAAAAAAGGAAAGAAAGAAAGAATAGATATGCAAAGTTACATAGAGTTAGATGAAGATTTATATACATTAAGGATTAACTGCAAGGGGAAAAGGACAGTAGGAAAGGCAAACAAAGGAATACATGTAGAAAAAATATAATAGGTTTAAAAAATTAAAAATTGAAATTATAAAAAATAAAAAACAGATAAAAAAAGAAAAAAGGGAAAACTCCACAGAACTGCAGAAGCTCAACGTAGAGTCAGAGGCTTATAACAACAATAAACAGTGTGACTGAATATACACATATACATATACACGCATAAGCAAAATCAAAACAGTTCAACAAAAATAAAGTACAATAGATTGACATGGTGAATAAAGGAAACTAAAAATCATGTCTACCAGAACAAAGCTAACTTAAAGCACAAACTAGGAAAAAAAAAAAACTAAAGCAAGGTGCCAATTGGAGGATAAAGCAATAAAAATAAAACTAACAAATACGTTGAGAGAAAAGGAGAGAAAGAAAAAGAAAGAATAGATATGCAAAGTTAAACAGAGGTAAATGAAGAATATTTATATATGTTAGAAATTAACTGCAAGGGGGGAAAAAAGTAGAAAAAGAAACCAAATGAATAAATGTGTAAAAAATAATAATAGTGGGTTTAAAAAATTAAAATTAAAAATAAAGGAGCCTCCACAGAACTGCAAAAGCCCAACGTAGAAGCAGAGGTTTGTAACAACAACAAAAACTGTGACTGGGGGAAAAAAAAACCTCAAAAGCTTAATTGAATTTCTTAGTGCCAATAAAATCAACAACTACAACAGAGGGAGTAGGGGAAGGGATTTTTTTATTAAAGGGGAAAAAATCCAAAAGAATCTACAGAACAAGTCAAAAAATAAGAATAATAAATGGTTTTTTTGAGGTACTGCTCTCAGAGTCCTTTCCCTCGCTGGGAGTCACAGTCCACCTCACCTCCCTAGGATGCCCTCCAACACTGTGCTGGCCTCTGGACCTGCTGTGGGGGCAGCTCAGATTCTAATCTGGTCCTACTCCTGTGTGTTCTTGCCTCCAATGTCCACAGCTATCAGAACTAGTGCTTTTTCTTTTGTGGGAGATCTCAATGGCCTTTTATATATTCCATAGGCACAGAGTCTGCCTAGTTGATTGTGTGGATTTAATCTGCAGCTTGTACAGTTGGTGGGAAGGTTTGAGGTCTTCTTCCTTAGCCACACTGCCCCTGGGTTTCAATTGTGGTTTTATTTCCACCTCTGCATGTGGGTCATCCATTGGCGTTTGCTCCTGAGGCTGCCCTGGAGGTCTTGGGTTTGCCCCTGTGAGGGCCAGATGTGGAGGTGGTGCAGCTGCTTGGGTTGCAGGGGTTCTGGCAGCACCAGGTACTCAGGGGCATTGGCGGCTAGGGCAGCAGGAAATATAGTATGGCAACCAGTATTGGCCAGTACACTCCAATATTCTTGCTTGGAGAACCCCCCTCCCTGATGGAGAAGTCTGGCAGGCCACAGTCTACAGGGTCACAGAGTTGGACACGACCAAAGCAACCATGTTTGCATAGATGCAAGACTTTTTTTGCCTGTGGCAGCTCTGCCCCGGTGAGAGTTGAGTATTAAGGTGGTTCAGCTGCTTGCTTGCAGGGACCCTGGAAGTTCCAAGTGTGCAGAGACATGGACTGCTTTCACAGCAGGAGTTATGGCCCTATCAGAGTCTTTTCTTTTTTTTTTTTTTTTTTTTTGAGCCTCTTGTACCTGACGATCAGAAGGCCTCTTTGGCCAGTCTTTCTCCATAGCTCTGCCCATTCAGGCACTTAGAGGACTCCCTTGTCTGGGGTCCTTCTCTGTAGTTTGGCGTGTCAGGCACATAGAGGGGCACCCCCTGGTTGGGGTCCTATTCTGTAGATTGGCATCTCAGGCACTTACAGGGGCACCCTGGGTGGGGTCCTACTCTGTAGATGAGTGCACCAGGTGTCTGATGGGCCAGACTTTCTACTGTTCACCTGCCACTGCTGGCATGTGAGGAGAGAGAAGCTATGGTAATGGCTCCACCCCATACGCATGACCCAGCAACATCTCCTTGCTTCCACGGCTGCCTGGTTTTCCTCCACCGGCATTTCCCACCATGATCTCCTCCTTCACATCCCCTCAATCCCTGTCTCTGCAGTCAGCAGCAGCCCTCACCCTGGGATTACTCCACAGTTCCTTAACTCCACCTTCCAGCCGTGGAGCCTTCCAGGGGACCAGCATTCCAGTCCAAGGTTTATATGGCTGCAGCAAGGACTGTTTGATTCTCATTCCATTTAGGCTGCCATAGATCAGCTGTTTCACTCTCAGCCTTAAATGTTTCTCCTCTGACTCAGATGATTGCCTGGATATGGTGATCGGACCCCTGCTTCAGTTCCCTCAGTCGCCGAGGGTAGGTCCAGTCCTACTAGCACTCATGTTTTTCTCCCTAGTTCCTTCATTCTACCAAGATTTGCAAGGTTGTATATATATATATTCTTTTCCACTGGTCAGGTACTCCTGTCCGCTCTCAGCTGGTGATTTGCATGCCCTGCTGTGTCTGAAAATGTATTCCTGATGTACCTACCCATGGAGAGAGATGTCCTCCACATCAACCTACTCCCCCGCCATCTTGTTCTAACCTAGATCCTCAGTTTTTAAGAGAAACTAGCCCACTCCAGTGTACTTGCTTGGAGAATCCCAGGGATGGGGGAGCCTGGTGGGCTGCCGTCTATGGGTCGCACAGAGTCGGACACGACTGAAGTGACTTAGCAGTAGCAGTAGCAGAAAGATCAAGGTCCACATACCTAAACTGCAAAGAATCAGCTTCAGTCAAGAGCAGCTGCCCCTATGGATGGGGTAGGCACTTTCCCACTACCCTTGGGCTCCTACACCCCTGTGGTCCTAAGTTCTCTTCCTATCCACCCTGCCCCTCTTCCCTGCTCTGTCTCTGGAGATATTTAAGTGTGTTTTAAATATTTCCTCTTCCTTCAATAGAGTATAGTTAAATCATTTTTCTCAACCCATCTCTCCTTGCTGACCTTAAAGCATGGCAGAAAGGTCACAGGCAGACAGAAGGCACATTGCTGAACAGCACGTTTTTGAACTTCTACAATTACATTTGATTTTTTAAAAGATGCTCACATCTTTAGCTGTTCACTGTTCAATGTTGTGAAGGAAAAATCATTTTGCAAGTTCTTCCTTCAGCTATGCATCTCTTCACTTCTGTGTTTATCTCAGAAGTGGAAAATAAGATATATAGCATCTTTTATCTAAGAGTGTCAATTTATTTCGAGATGTATTGGTGTCATGAATGTCACGTGTTATTTACAAGGATATTGTGAAGCCTGCCTATAAGCCGTACACATAAAAGTTTTGTAAATAACGATGGGCTGTTGATGAGTCTGAGGCAAAGTTATACAATGATTGATAGCAAAGGTGGGAGTGCCTTCAGAAGAAGGCAGCATGTTTTAATAGATGCCTGTTCTGTTTGCTGTTTCTTATAGACCCCAAAGAATATATGTGTATTCTCAAGTCTGAGCTGGTGAATTAGAGCACATGCTATGTGTGAAAAGTGGATCTTTCCTGAGCAAGTTTACACTCCTTATAACCACCACCACTTTCTGCCACAGCATCTCAGAAGCATACCATGTGAAACTCTCCTCCTAGCTACTGAAGTCTCCCAGGATGAACAGATACATGAAATACGGAAGACTTCTTAGTTTTCCAGGGAAGTATCTCCTTCTCTTCTGCTCGTTTCATCTAGTGGATGTAAACCCAACATGATTTTGAACCTCAACTCTGAAGTCCATTAGTCATGTTAATGCAGTGGAGGGTACCCAGTTCCTCAGAGTTGAAAGGTGAGAAGAATGGGGTTTCCTGAGAGGGCGGCTATGAGGCTCTGTGAGGCCCTTGAAAACTTATACAGGCCCCTCCAGATTCATGCGTTGCTTGAGCAGTGCCCTGGGAGGCTGGCCCGCAGGCACTGTATCCACAAGGTCCGTGGTCACTTGACTTCCTGGGGGTTGGGCCCTGGAGACACGAGCTCAGGACCACATGTGGAGGAAAGGGAAAGCCAGGCATCACCTCCCCCAGATCCGTCCCTGCTGGGGAGTTTTGGGTCAGCCATTTCCCATATTGGAGAAGACAATGGTACCCCACTCCAGTATTCTTGCCTGGAAAATCCCATGGACAGAGGAGCCTGGTAGGCTGCAGTCCATGGGGTCGCTTAGAGTCAGGCACTACTGAGCGACTTCACTTTCACTTTTCACTTTCATGCATCGGAGAAGGAAATGGCAACCCACTCCAGTGTTCTTGCCTGGAAAATGGTGGGGACAGGGGAGCCTGGTGGGCTGCCATTTATGGGGTCGCACAGAGTTGGACATGACTGAAGTGACTAGCAGCAGCAGCAGCAGCAGCAGCATTTCCCATACAGAAGTCACAGCTGCTACTAGGCAGCCTTCTCCAAACAGCTATCCTGTGAGTTCCAGCAGTGGGGTCCTACTATTCCCAGTCTCAGGGAACTACACAATCCTCCATGGTTTTCTTAAACTCCACCCACACCTCATAAGTCATTTGTTCATTAAACTCTCCTCCAACTACCCAGTGGCACTGTGGCATTCCTTTCCTACCAGGACTCAGAGTAATGGTCATGTGAGTGCCTGGCTACAGACTAGAGACTCAGTAGTGGTGATGATGTTCCCTGACTCTGTTATATGAAAATATTCTGTGAAAATATGATTCTGCACCTATGACTACATGCATCAGAAATGAGATGCATGGGTGGATTCACTTAAATATCCACTCTATAAAAATGGCTTTCATTGTGCTAGATATGACCTCATAAACTGAAACAGATCCTGGAAAACTCAGAGGCCCTGGGATCACAAATCAGTCTTGCTTCCTGGAGGAATGGGACAGCTTGATGTCTAAAATAGCCAGAAGCCCAATTACCAGAACTGGTAGTCAAGACCAAGACCGAGAAGCGTGTTGAATGATTCAGCGGGTGGGACGTGTGTGTTTGAGCAAGGCTTTCTAAGTACCTTGTGTCTTAAATAGGACCAACCACCTCTAAAAGCCAAGGAAACTGTTTCTTCTGCTGACCACTGGAAGCTTGGCTGCAGGAAGGGGGTGAATCCCATGGCCTGATCTTCAGGGGGACCTGACCGCCACCATCCACACCAGCCACTCGCTGGCCAGCTGGCTTTCTGATTCAGCTGATCATCTTTCACACTGATGCCACACTGTGTGCAGCTCTGTGGTTTTCAGGCTTCAATGTATGACTGGATAATTTGCTGAGATGTTACTCTGTGTTTTGTTCTTTGTGTTTGGTCCTTGCCTTGTTCCTAGAAGTTAGCCAGGCTCCTGGAATGTTCTTGCCTCAATGACTTTTGTAGGGCTGAGAGCAAAAGACAGCATCTTGACACCTGGGGAAGCTGACATTTATTGAAGGGCAGAGAGAGGGCAGAGAGGATGGAAAGTGGGATAGTGGGCAGTGGGCAGGGCCTTTATAGGCAACAAGAAAGGAGAGAGAGAATGTGGCAGAGTTAGGCAGTCATCAGCAGAGCTCCTGCTGGTAGTGCCAGAAAGGAGGCAGGACCTCAAGGGGAAGGCCTGAGATGCACTCAGCGATCACTACACCTTCAGGCTTTGGGGTTCTCAGCCTCTGGGGTCTTGTGTCCCATAGTCTGCCCAAGAAGCAAAGCCCTGGCCTTTTTATTCTGGGGTAATAGAAGCCTCAAGTGATCTGTAAGCTTCTCTCAGGCATAATGAAATCTCACATGCTGAAAGTTAGAATCCTGGGATCCACTCCAAACCTGCTGATTCAATATGATCTCTGAGGAGGGGCTCAGGCATCCATACTATAACAGATGCCTCTGATGAGTGTTTGTGCATGCTCAATTGTGTCTGACTCTGTGCGATACCATGGACTGGAGACCTTTTCTGTCCATGGGATTCTCCAGGCAAGAATACTGGAGTGGGTTGCCATTTCCTCCTTCAAGGGATCTTCCCAACTCAGAGACCAGACCCATGTCTCTTGCATCTCCTGCATTTTCAGGCAGATTCTTTACCACTGTGCCAACAGGGAAGCCCTTCTGATGAAGGTCTCAGTTCAGAAACATTGGGGAAAAAAAAAAAAGCAAAATTTGCAGCATTTTGCACATAACTACAGGAGAGTCTTATCCTTGCAAAGAAGCCCAATAGGCACTATCTTCCTAAAAATGAGTAATCCTAGTTCTTTGCATCTTTAAGGCTTAGTAACTCAAGTCCTAAGAGAAAAGCTGAGAAATTTTCTTCTGCTGCTCTCAGAGCCCACGTATCTCTCTCCACTCTTTACTATAAAAAAAAATGTAAAACTGGTGAAGTTTTAAGTAGATCTAACAATTTCACAGTTCATGCAAACCATCAATCAATGGCATAACATCTTAATGAATAATGCTACTACCCTCTCCATGTTAGAAATATTTTTAAAGTGAGTTTTCACTGTGTCTTCTTGTACATGTAACTATTAAGCGGGATAGTGTTTGAGTGAGTCAGCCGTGGACATACCACTTTGCTTACCAGATGTGAGTCCACACAGCATTCCTACCATGGACACTTGGTCTGCAATCTAAACACAGTCACCATCCAACTTTGTGGTTGCATCATCTATATGTAACATTTGTTTGCATAAAAGAGAACAGAATAACAAACACACTGCAACCCCATAGGTTACCTCTCTAGTTTGTCAGGATCCAGGAACCTTCAGCCTAAGTGGGTGGAAACGCTAATGATTTATAACAGGATCTGACAAACTAGGGCCTGAGGATCAAGTCTGGATCACCGCTTGTGTTTGTTCAATGAGCTAAGAATGTTTTTGTTTTTTTTTTAATTGTTGGGGAAAAAAAATCAAAAAAAAATATTTTTTGAACATCAACATTATATGAAGTTGAAATGTCAGTATTTCAGAGACGGAGAAATATGGCATGATATCCCTTATATGTGGACCCTAAATAAAACAGAAAGACTCACAGACGTAAAGGACGACCTTTTGGCTGGCTGTACACACTGCTATATTTTAAATAGATAACAAGGACCTACTGTAAAGCACATGGAACTCTACTCAGTGTTATGTGCCAGTCTGGATGGGAGGGGAATTTGGAAGATGCATGTATATATATGGCTGAAACTATCACCTGAAACTATCACCACATTGTTAATCAACTATATCCAATAAAAAATAAAACTTCCAAAGCATATGAAAAAAAGAAATGTCAATGTTCATTAAAAGCATTATTAGCACCCACCTACCCTTATTCCCTGGCTTTAATTTGTTTTGTTTTAATTTGATCTACACACCACAACACACAGAGTTTATTGTTTTTAAACTTATGATGAACAGTTGGCTTTGTTTTGCTTTAGCTTTTTTACACTCTTCTTCGCAGCTTTCATTTCCGGTAAACAGACCAGGATGTTGACAGATTTGGTTGGGTCACATGTGTCACATTCCATTTCTCAATTCATTTCATCAGTTTCACATGCCAGTCACATTGACCAGCCACTGGCAAAACCAAGAGTGAAACTATGGTACACCAAGAAACTAACACCAGACAACACTGATATCATTCTCCGAATAAATAACTTGTCCCAGGTTAGTGGTTTAGAAAAATTATAAGATCTTAATATCTATTCTATTATAGGTTGAGCTGAATGAGTGTACTAGATGGTTAAAAAGGGTGGCCCCACAGCCATGCAGACGATGAAGTGGTTGGAAATATAAGAGAATCCACTCTTCTTCTTATAGAGATACCCTTTTTCAGCTGATGCTCATGCCTCTGCCACTTTCATATCGTGGATCACCTCACTCTATATCCACCCCCAGGTCTTTCAGGGCTTTCCTGGTGGCTCAGACGATAAAGGACCTGCCTGCAGTGCAGGAGACCCAGGTTCAATCCCTGGGTCAGGAAAACGCCCTGGAGAAGGGAATGGCTACCCACTCCAGTATTCTTGTGTGGAAGATTCTATGAGCAGAGGAGCCTAGTGGGTAGTCCATGGGGTTGCAGAGAGTCAGACACAATGGAGCTACTAACACTTTCAGGCCCCTTTAAGGGTCCTGAAGCTAAAAATGCTAAACACACATTTCCAATATGGTTTACAGTGTCATTCTATATGCGATGTAGGTGCCTCCAATTAGATGCACTCACACAAGACTTTGATTTAGAACTGAGTGATGACATGAGAGGAAAGACAGAGTACAGAGGGCTCATTCTGTGGGTACAGGGAAGTCTTGATCTGCCCCTGGCAGCTGAGGTGGCAATTTCTTGATTTGATAGCTTCCTGATAAGTGGAGAGGGGACAGCCACACTTAATGGCCTGGTTCACAATGTGGTTTGGGTCTCACTCCTTTTAACTCAGCCTAGATTGTGTCTTCGCATCTTCTAACAATTTGGGAATTAGTATCAATATTCTATAGTAAATATCATTCTGCTTCACTAGCCAGAGTTGATTCTATGAGTACTTAGTCTCTCGGTTGTGTCCGACTCTTTGTAACCCCAGGGGCTGTAGTCCAGACTGCTCTGTCCATGGGATTTTCTAGGCAAAATTACTGGAGTGAGTTGCCATTTCCTCCTTCAGAGGATATTCCCAATCCAGGGATCAAACTCAAATTTCCTGAATTGGTAGGTGGATTTTTACCACTGACTACCTGGGAAACCCAGAAGTAGATTCTGTTCTTTGCAATAAAAATACTGGTTAATACATTGAATTGCCTACTTTAAACTTTCTTAAAGTCCATGGCTTTAAAAATTATTAATGCTAGAGAAGTGGATAATAATACATTTCTTCTGAAATTCCCTAGAGCCCATGCTTGAACAAAGGGGCCAAGGAAAGGAAAGGGTTAAAAAATGTTCAAAATAATAAAGCTTGGATTGTTGGTTAACCCATAATAATGTCACATTTTCTGATTTTCCTTCTTAGGGATTACTGTTTAATGTCCCTCCTCCCTCCTAGACTGTAAACTCCACGAGAACAGGGGGTCATGTATGTCTAGTCAACACTGTATGTGTGATACCTAGCACACTTCTGGCTTATAGTAGCAGCACAATAAACATTGTGTGACTGTCTGAAGAAGTACAGCAGATAAGGAACATTTCAAGGTAGGATATGTATCTGTTCAATAATGTCGATGGCTACGCTTAGCAACCAACTACTAAGAGAATGGTATTGTGCTCATCATTTTACATGTATTATTTCACTTTTCTATAGAGTAGATTTGATTACCTTCACTTTACACATGAAGGAAATTGAGGCTCAGATAGGTCAGTTTAGGTCAGTTCAGTAGCTCTGTCATGTCTGACTCTTTGTGACCCCATGAATCACAGCACGCCAGGCCTCCCTGTTCATCACCAACACCCAGAGTTCATTCAGACTCATGTCCATCGAGTCAGTGATGCCATCCAGCCATCTCATCCTCTGTCGTCCCCTTCTCCTCCTGCCCCCAATCCCTCCCAGCATCAGAGTCTTTTCCAATGAGTCAACTTTTCGCATGAGGTGGCCAATGTACTGCAGTTTCAGATTCAGCATCATTCTTTCCAAAGAAATCCTAGGTCTGTTTTCCTTCAGAATGGACTGGTTGGATCTCCTTGCAGTCCAAAGGACTCTCAAGAGTCTTCTCCAACACCACAGTTCAAAAGCATCAATTCTTTGGTACTCAGCCTTCTTCACAGTCCAACTCTCACATCCATACATGACCACAGGAAAAACTATAGCCTTGACTAGATGGACTTTAGTTGGCAAAGTAATGTCTCTGCTTTTGAATATGCTATCTAGGTTGGTCATAACTTTTCTTCTAAGGTGTAAGGGTCTTTTAATTTCATGACTGCAGTCACCATCTGCAGTGATTTTGGAGCCCCCCAAAATAAAGTCTGACACTGTTTCCACTGTTTCCCCATCTATTTCCCATGGAGTGATGGGACCGGATGCCATGATCTTTGTTTTCTGAATGTTGAGCTTTGAGCCAACATTTTCACTCTCCACTTTCACTTTCATCAAGAGGCTTTTTAGTTCCTCTTCACTTTCTG
>SJYC01003224.1:0-21409 GCA_006408675.1 Madoqua kirkii | reverse complement strand
TGAGTGTCTGATACATCCCAATCATCAATAATAAGAAATAAATTTCAATCAAACATAGTAGCAGACTGAATTAGTTTCTATTTTCTTCATGAAAAATTATTTTTAAAAGCTATTATCACATGAGAAAGGTCAGGAGTACACAGCCATAATATAATATTAAAGAGGTGTGCCAAAGCAATTCATTAATTGTGAATATTACATTGTTTTTCTGGATTATGTGATGTTTATGGTATATGATATATTTTTAAAGTGCAATTTGTTGAGATGTTTTTATAATTCAAAATAAATACTTAATTCAGAACCACTGTTGTATACTTTTTCTTAAAGATGATATACTAAAAATTTGCGTGGATCCATCCCCAAGGTGAAAAATTTCCTTAGAAAAACATCTTTACTACAAAGTCTCCTCCTAGGAGGGTAAATAAAATGGAAACCAACACCTCAGTCTCTGGCAACCTTTACTCCAAAACAAGCTGCAAACATGTTATGAAATCACTTTCCAGAGAAGTTACCACCCATGGCCCACCAGTGAACCAGACCCAAGCAGAGGCCTCAGGACACTAGGAGAAAGTGATATAGCCCAGATTCAGGGCGGGTGCTTGCCCCAAGGACCCAGCATTCCCACAAGCAACACCTATTTTTCACTTTCCCTAAACTAAGCAACTTAGAAGGTTATTTTAAGACTGTTTCTTAAAAAAAAGTAACAAGCTCACTTCCTTGAAATATGCTCTCTGTGTAAAAACAAAGAACCGCAGTTGTCTAGCAGCTATTACCTAGTGTTAGGTAGGTAGGTAGGTGTGACTAACAAATGTGTAAATGTAATAGGTAGGTAGGTTGGGGATGGATGGGTGGTTGGATGGATAGATGGATGGCTAGATGAAAGAAAAAAAGAGGGAGGGAGGGAGAGAGGAAGTAAGAGGAGAAGGGAAGAAGGGAGGAAGAAAGGAAGCAAGGGAGAAAAGGAAAGAAAAGAAAGAAATGGAATAAGAGAATTGGGGCAGATGTTAAATGTCTTTGTCTTTAAATGTGGAATTCAATATTTTCCCCAAATATATCCTAATTCTCTAGGTCTTCTGATAGGCCTTCTGATTATACCATGTGCCCTAAATACTTCCTCCTTCACTAGCTGACTTTAGCGTTAGAGAAATTCACTTAGATGCTTTCAGAACACAAGTGAAAGTCACTCAATTGTGTCCCACTCTTTGAGACCCCACGGACTATAGATTGCAAGGTTCTTCTGTCCATGGAATTGTCCAGGCAAGAACACTGGAGTGGGTAGCCATTCCCTTCTCCAAGGAACTTCCCAACTCAAGGATTGAACCCGGGTCTCCCGTACTGAAGGCAGGTTCTTTACCATCCAAGCCACCAGGGAAGTCCCTCAGAACACAAACAACTGCTCTAAACCTTTGCCTACTTTACAAAATGATAAAAAGCCTATAGGACTGAGTCACTTCCCAGAAGTTACTGTGACTGTCACTCAACTGACACAAGTAAAAGCTTTGGAAAGAAAAGGGAGAAAAGGCTCATGGGAGAGGGTGGAGAGATGTGAAGAGCAGGGAGGCCTGACAGTGACAGAGAAGACAAAGATAGTGAACACAGTCAAAACAGCCATGGCGGAGTTTGGAAAAGTCCTGGGGAGACGCTGGTGAAATAACCAGGATGAGTGGCCACTGTCAGCCTAACCTCCGAGGCCAGGGCCCCAGGGAATTCCATCTTGCCTTCACATGGAGTTGCTCCCAAAAGGAGCAACTCAACCCGTACCATCATCAAGAGAATCTCTAGAAGCTGAGGTCGGAGGCAGTATGGAACAATCTGCCTCAGTGCTCTTTGATTTAGGGTATTTTAATTACCTGGGTGAAAGAAAGTGGTTAGGACACACTGACCTCACAGATAAGTAAGCAAATACCTCAGTTTCACTCTCTTCTCTATGCTGTTTCCTAAAGGATCTTTCAACTGGTGGAATCCAGGCAGAAGTCAGCAGATAAGGGTGCCGGCTCATGTAATCCATACAGCTGGGTCTTGCAGGGCCCAGGGCAGACAGAGAAAGGCAGAGGGTGGATCTGATGGAATATTTGAAAATGTCCAACACACCAACTTCATTAAGCCAGCAAGGAAGGCAGCCTAAGATTGAAGACGGCACTGTAGAAGTCAGATCAGAGGCAAAGACAGATCAGACCTGGCGACTGATGACAAGCAGCTCTGAAGTCCGCCCTGTCTCTGGGATTTCTGCTCTGTAAGACAAGTTTCCACATTGTTCAAACCTGTTGAACTTATCCGAGCTGTAACTTGCCACGGAAACTATCTTGACTCAGTGCTTTTACAAACTGCAAGTGGTAACCCGTTAGCAGGTGGTGAAATCAGTTTAGTGGGTTAAAAACACCCCTTTTAAAAAATGGAAAGGAAACCAGAATGATTAGATTAGAACATCTGAGAAGGCATCACACAATAAAAGAACAAGTATCTTTTCATGAAGCTTATTTCAGTCATGGTGCTGGAAAAGATTCTTGAAAGTCTCTTGGACTGCAAGGAGATTCAGCCAGCCCATCCTAAAGGAAATCAGTCCTGAATATTATTGGAAGGACTGATGCTGAAGCTGAAGCTCCAATACCTTGGCCGTCTGATGTGAATAACTGACTCATTGGAAGACCCTGATGCTGGGAAAGATTGAAGGCCGAAGGAGAAGGGGATGACAGAGGATGAGATGGTTGGATGGCATCACTGACTCAATGGACATGAGTTTGAGTAAGCTCTGGGAGTTGGTGATGGACATGCTGCGGTCCATGGGGTCGCAAAGAGTCAAACATAACTGAGTGACTGAACTGATTTCAGTCGGGTATGTGTTCATACACACATGTACTTTATACTAGACATGTAAAATGTATATCTCTGTCGTGTCCAACTCTTTGTGATCCCATGGACTGTAACCTACCGGGCTCCTCTGTTCATGGGATTCTCCAGGCAAGAATACTGGAGTGAGTTGCATTTCCTCCTCCAGAGGATCTTCCCAACCCAAGGATCAGGCCTGTATCTCCTGCATCTCCTGTTTCACAGACAGATTCTTTACTACTGAGCCACCTGGGAAGCTCATATCTTATTGTGAGTCATAGTTTAAAAAAACGTTTGAAAGTCACTCTGCTAACTGAAAAAACAAGTTTTTTCCCTCAGAAGTTTCTTCTCAGGCACATTATGCATTCAGGAAATCGCCTCAACATTGAAAACCTGCAGGGCATCTTCAAGAGCACAGCAGTCTTTGTGATGACAGCTTCTAGAATTCTCTATCTGTGAAAAATAGGCCATGGGTTTCAAGAGGCTACAGTTCTCCCTACAGTAATACAACATTGCTCTCTTATTTTTTATTTTTTAATATCTGACATGTTTTCAAAGTTTTGCTACTTTCTATGCAAACGAATGCCCCACTCCTAATTTCTATAGATACTGAAGAATGCTTTGCATTCCAGGTTATCAGTAACTGACTGATTTCTTTTATCCTGATTCTAAAATTCTCTCCAAGACAGGACAACTGTGAATTTTCCTTACAGGCCCTATTCACAATCCCTTATTGTAAGATTGTCTAGCTAACTAAACTTGCTATACTGGAAGGTACTTACTCTGAGAGTTGTAGCAAGTACAAACAATTCCCCCACTCCCCTTCTACTCCCCCCCACTCCCAAGACATCTGCTAGTAAAACACTGAACAGAATTTCTAGCTCATTTTTGAGAGATAAAAATGCAAGAATTTCCAGGGTTTCTTCTCTCTGTTGTCAGACAATAATCCTTTTGTCTGGTGATATAAAACATTTAAAACTAAGGGGTTTAGAAAAGGTGTATAAGTGTGAATGCCCTTAGAAATGCTTTCAGCTACAAGTAAGAGAAAAGCAAGGAAGACATTCAGTGATCTCGGTTAACAAGTTGTCCAGGGGTACACAGTTCTGGCTTCCATTTTGGGAGCAGTGGCTAAAAATGACATCAAGTGTTCAGGCTCTTTTTCTATTTCCACTCTGCCATTTTTAGTATATTGGCTTTTTACCCAGTTATCTCATCACTTCATGGTTACAGGAAAATGGATATAGCTATAAGGAAGTCATCCTCACTCAGCTACTTTCAAGACAAGAAGAAAGGCAAAGGTCAAAAGGCTTTCCACAAGTCTCTACATTTTTTAACCAGGAAAAAACTCTTTTCTAGAAGCTCCTTCTCGCAACAGATTCCCTTACACCTTTTCAGCCAGAAGTTGGTCACATGCAAAACACTAGACCAACTACCGGCAAACGGGAACCAAATTACCATGAATGGCTAAGATGCATGAGATTGACTTGCTGGAGATCACCACTTGCCTTGAGATTTAGGAATCTGAATGAAATTAGGATTCTGTTGGCTATCAAAGAGAATGATTGTTGGATAAGTGCCTTTCACAACACCTTCCTCCTCTCATTCTGCTAGCAGAATTGGACTGCCTCATCAGAGCAGGCTAGGCTTTTGTAATGCCAGTTTATTGGGAAGCCTCTTAGGAAAAGAAGTCGCTGGTATGCTTTACCCATAATGAGTAAAATTTTGAAACTGTGGAAACGTGAAAAAATGACCTGACACTCTTAAACTTCAGCTTCAGCAGAAGAAGCTTTAACTAAAGATTTTCTATGCCAAATGCCAACTAGAATGAGATTAATGTTGTATAAGCCTAAATGTTCAGATACATGAGTCTATTAGAATGAATAGCTGAGGTTATCTCGGATTTGGTTTTAATTCTCTATATATCTATATTCTACAAAATCTTAAGAACAAGTCCAGTTGGCTCTATTATGTATGCAAATACATATCCATATTAACATACATATACAGTGAAGACTAAATTAGTTATTCCCTTAGTTGATATACATCTGAATATACCTCCTTACTAGATCACTTCATTATTTAAAGGAAAATTGGTAAAGAATCCAACTGCAATGCAGAAGACCACTTGCAGTGCAGGAGACCTGAGTTCAATCCCTGGGTCAGGAAAATTCCTGGAAAAGGAAATGGCAACTCACTCCTGTATTCCTGCTTGAAAATCCCATGAACAGAGGAGGCTAGCAGTCCATGAGGTCAAAAGAGAAGGACACGACTTAGCTACTTCACCACCACCACCACAATAAATTTCTAAGGGAAATTAAAACTGCTCACTTGCATGGTGAAAATATTGATTAGATGCTTTTATAGAAACTGTTTCTTTTTTTTTTTTTTCAGATCAAATCTATTTATTAAAACTGAATACCAGATCAGTATTCCATTAAGCAAATAGATAGAAATCATCTACTCTAAGAGGTGCTGTGTTAGACATTTTCCAGGCACGTTCCCATTTAATCTTCACAAGTCCTGCATATAGGCATTCTTTTCTTCTCTCTCTTTTTTCTTTCTTTCTTTCTTTCTTTCTTTCTGTTTTTTTCCTGGCTGTGCCACCAGGCATGTGGGATCTTAGTTCCCCAACCAGAGATCAAATACAAATCCCCTGCATTGGAAGCACAGAGTTTTAACCACTGAACCTCCAAGGAAGTCCCAGTTTTCAAAATTTTACATATGAAGTAACTTCTTAGAAAGATGATGTAAATATTCCACAGTTACCAAATAGTTTTTTAGTATTGTCAAGTATGTTGAGGTCATTATTATAAATCTGTTGATTTAGATATTCTAGGTTGAACTAGATATTTTACATTTGCTGAAACATATGGAGACTAGAGTTATGCTTTCCTTAATTTGTTTAGACAATTCAAGTTCTTTGTTGAATCCAAGAAAAACAGATTCTGGTTACCTTAAGTAAAACTGAAACATACTGGAAGAGAATGGAGTACTTCACAGAATCAAGGGAGAACAAATAACTGGCTCATTGGAAGGCTAAGAAACATAAAAATTTCCAACATCTAGGTAGCAGGAAGTAACAGATCACTTCCTTCAGGAAAACCACCATAGAGATGATCTATTCTACTCACTTCCTTTGGAAGTGGCCTAATATCTGGGAAGTTGAATCTGATTGGTAACATGCCTTGGGAAAGGCTTGGGTAACATGCCTTACCATTTTTCAAGAGGAGGGCAGAGATCTTGATTATTGACACAACATAAGAAAAGAAGAGTTCCCTAAGGGAAAAAGAAAGTGACTTCCAGAAGATGAAGGTAGGGATCCAGAGTTGGCAAAAACAAGTACATTGCAGAGCTGGGATTCAAACTGTTAGGCAGGCAGAATAGGGAAAAGGCATCCAAAATGGCGATGGCTACAAGACAGGAAAGGGGAAAGTCGTGAAAATGAAGCAAAAGAAGGTCGAGGACCAGAGTGAGGACCTCAGGTAAAACAAACAACACTCTTGGCTGGCCCAATTTACATAGGACAGGCCCAGAGAGAGATAAACATATAAACGGAGGAGCCAAAGCTAGCTCGCTCTCTCTCTCCTGCGCGCTTGGGGCCCTCTTCTCCTCGTGTCTTTAGATCCACGTGCCCTCACGCCTCGAAGATGGATTTTCCTGCTATCTTCTAAATAAAATAGAGCTGTAACACTGAGCTGTAACACTGATTTGTCTAAGAGCTATAACATGTCCACTTGAGACCTGAGAGCTATAACACAGTCTATCCAAGCCCTGAGAGCTGTGACGCGCCGAGGGGGCTTTAACGTCCGTCACTCCAAATCTGTTGTGACGAGACAAAGAATCGAGGAACATACACTCGAATGACAAAACCATGCCAAACCATTTGCCCTTAACCATTTTCCTGTTTTTATTTTTTCAATCGTTCATTAGTAAAATAGTCTCAGTGAATCAAAGTGAGATAGATAAATGATAATCATGGCATTCCTGTGTATAAGTTCAATGATGAGTACCAGAACTCACAGAAAAGATTCAAAGGACTCCAATGGCAAGTCTTGCTGATGATTTTGGCATCTTGTCCGTTGATCTCCTTTTGGCCATGGCCTGCTTGTAAGGAAACTCTGTCAGTGGCCAGACTCATCTATTCAACCAAAGCTGGCATCATTGAGTTGCCTTAGTTCAATTCAATTGCAGAAGCGTGTACTTCCTTTTTCCATCTTTCTGACATCAGAAAATTAACATTATTACTATTCTTAGTGTCATCTAGTAGTTTCACTTGTGGTTTACTGTTCCTGTATCAGCTCTTGGAAACAAAATAACAACTCATATTTTAAAATTTCCAAGTTCTCTTTTCACATAAAGATTTGCTTTTCCACAAAATTTCCACAGTTTTCATAAATGTGTAAAGAGACAACTCAGGTTATAAAATTTTGCTTTTTAAGTCTCCAAGCTTTGTTTTTTAAGGTTTCAGGTTATAAAATTGCCATCTGAAAGTCCCTTCAATATTTTTAAATTCTCACCATTCAATATCTTTATTCTTCAAAGCTGTAACATGTATTACTTGAAATGCCCAAAGACTTCATTTGGAATGATGAAAGCAGGCTTCTTTTTTTCACATAAAATACTGTATGTATTTTAGGGTAGCTTGGTCCTGGTGAATAAAATCAAATAGCTAAAACCTAGCAAAGAAATAAAAATGGGGGAAAGAGGAAGAAAGGAAGGAAGGAAGGAGAAAAGGAGAGAAGAGGAGAAGAGAAGAGGGGAAAGAAGAGGAGAAAATTAAAAGATATGTCTATATAACAATTATTTTTCTCTACCATTTATTGAATTTGTCAGGATGTGGGATAGGGTACACATCTACACACAGTCTCAATTGACGACAAAGATAATTAATACTAAAAATAAATATAAGCTTGTGAAGGAGATGAAA
Organism: Madoqua kirkii; assembly: GCA_006408675.1. Taxonomy (NCBI): domain Eukaryota; kingdom Metazoa; phylum Chordata; class Mammalia; order Artiodactyla; family Bovidae; genus Madoqua; species Madoqua kirkii. Next base: position 13,656 of record SJYC01003224.1, on the reverse strand, counting down.
GGATAAAGCAAAAAAAGGAACCATGACATTGGACCATAAAAATGGACTGTGGCTGTGCTACATTGAAGAATTTAATGAAAATCTATGGGTCTAATGAAAGGACTCCTGAAGCTCCAGTGAGACTTACTGAGTAAAGAAACTAAGGATGTTGCCCTAAATCTAGACTCTGAGAGTTTTAGTCCTAATTCTGCCATTGAAAGACATGTAATCCAAATCAAATAACACCACACTATTTCTGTGGGCCCCCCATTTCTCATATAAAATGAAGATAATAAAACCACTTACTAAATTTTGTGTTTGTGTGAGATAATATTGCAAGGTACTTAGTTAAGTTGCTCAGTCGTGTCCGACTCTTTGCAACCCCATGGACTGTAGCCCACCAGGCTCCTCCGTCTATGGGATTCTCCAGGCAAGAATCCTGGAGTGGGTTGCCATTTCCTTATTTCTCCAAGGGATCTTTCCGACCCAGGTCTCCCACATTAGAGGTAGACGCTTTAACCTCTGAGCCACCAGGGAAGTCATTGTCACTGGAAGCATATAATACGTGAATAGTGGTTATCTCTGAGTGGTAGGGTTATCTTTGAGTGATAGGATTATGAGTGGTATTCATTTGTTCACTGTGTTCTTCCATATTTTCCAAATTTTACCAAATGAACCTGACTGATTCTATAATCAGGGGGGAAAAAAATCACTGGAAATACAGCTAGTATTTTTGTTTGTTTTAATGGCTGTAACTATGTGTGTGCATGTGTGCTTAGTTCCTAAGTCGTGTCTGACTCTGAAACCTCATGGACTGTAGCCCACCAGGCTCCTCTGTCCATGGGATTTCCCAGGCAAGAATACTAGAATGGGTTGCCATTTCCCTCTCCAGGGGATCTTCCAAACTCAGGAATGGAACCCATATCTCCCTATTTGCAGGCAAGTTCTTTACCACTGATGCACCAGGGAAGACCAATGGTTGGAAGTAGGAAAGATGAAATCAAGTTAAGGAAAAAAAAAAAAGTTTTTCCATTCTGATGGTCAAGATCAAAGGAAAACTTGCTAGGTAAGAGAGAAGTAAAAAATCGTCAGTTCAGTCCAGGGTACCTTGGCTGGAAGGAAAAGAAAAGAAAATAATGTGGGATTCAGATTCAAGTGTGTGTTTAGATCTTAACTGCAAAACAATAATCCTCTGACCTTACATAAGCCACTTAATGTCTATGACCTTGTTTCCCATTTATAAATTAAGGCTGGTTCATGCCTGTTGTGGAGACTTTATGAGCTATGTGAAAAGTTAGACACATAGTGTACATTCAATAATGATACCTTTATCTCACACAGAGGCCAATCTATCATCTCCAGTACTCATTAAATGAAAAAAAGTAAGAATATGTTTATATAGCTTCCTGCCATAAACTGGAACTTAAGTAAGCTCATGAATGTAATAAATAACTCAATAATCTGTATTCCTTTTATTAGTGTTTGAGTCCAAAGAGTAAGACTGGGCTTCATTGTTTTAAAGAGACTATTTATTTCTATCTGATCTTGGTTATATCTACCATCTACATGATTTTAAAAAATGATGAGCTAACTGAATCTCAATTATTTAGGAAAAACAGTAGCTCCTTAAAAATGAAATAATAGTAATTCTATTATTTATTCTGGGCCTCCACGCCACTCACCTTGACATACTGGACATTATTTCCATTGTTTTGAGGTTTCAGGTATATTTACCTTCATAGCCAGATGAGCTCAAAAGCACAGGAGGGGGGATAAAGAAAGAAAAATCCCTCTATTATTATCTGGTCCCAAACTTCATTACCCTCATAAGATATGTTTTTCAAATTTTAGTGTATGTGTGAATCTTCTGGGCACCTGACTCAGTGGCTCTGGAATAGTTTCTGGGATACAGTTACTAACAAGCTCCTGGGTAATGATGCTACTGGTCCATGAACCAGTTTTAGAGCAACAGGCTCTAAAAGGGCCCTAGTCAACAGTGTAACTGGCATAAATGCTCCTGCATTACAGGGTACACAGTTGAGGAAAATGGAAATTTCTCGTGATTCTTCCAGCACCCAATATCGTTATTAATGTTTCTAAGCTTGTACTCACTTTGTTCCTGCTGACTTGCTTGCTTCTAAAGTCCTCATTCATTTGGTGCGTTGTGACTTATCCTTTTAAGTTTCATGTTCTAAGCTATGTCTGCTGGCATATGACCTGCCCGGTGGCCAGGTCCCTAACAAGTCCCTGTGGGCTGAAGGGGACACTTCTGCGCTTCTATCTAACCTCATAGACAAAATGAGAATGTCTATCCTCACTGACTCACCCTCTCAGAGTCCTTCAAAGGCCCACAGAGAGCCTTGGTATGAACAGGGTGCCCTTTTTGGTGCAGTCCTTCGATAGCCCTTCCAACTAGGTATTTCCTGAACTCAGCCATCTTTCGGGACATCTAGTCCACTTGACCAGGAATGGTCCATGGGTTTTTAACTCTTCAACTTTTGCATAGTCTTTTGAGTTCTTTGAGGGGAAGATACTTATAAAAATACAAAGTGATATGCAAATACCCAAGTAACACAGTGGGATTAATAAGAGCTGGTTTCTTTAAAACATCAAAATATTTCTGTGCCCCTGAGCCTATTTTCTATTCGGCAAGGGAAAACACAAACTTCTTGTGGCATGAGCGAGTGAAGGTGGTCAGTCACCGACTGGCAAGTCCATGACTCTTCTGAGCCACACAGCATCTAGCCACCCTCCCACATGGAATACCACCCAGTGCTGCCAGATTTCTAGATTTTTATATGAAATCTCCCATATCAACAAATCCAGTTTGGGGTTTTATTTAAACACTATGAAAGCCAAACCAAACAAATCTATGAACCAGATGCAGCTGGTTGAGGGGGAGACCAGGAGGAACACGTGATTTTTTGCATTTGATTTAAAGTGACTCTGCTTTGAAAACAACTTTCACTTCTAGCCTGATGAAATCCATCAGAGCCGGGTGTAAAGCTTACCAGTGCCTGACCTAGTCTGTGCTTGGCGACAGCTCCCTGTTAAACTGAAGTATGAGCAATAATGTCAAGTCTTGCTCAAGATATTCTTAGCCTCTTTCCATATAAACTTATACACGTAGTCAGCAACACCCAGAATCATCTGGAAAGTCTGGTTTCTATGTCTGCATTCACTGATATAGTATTTTCTTTTCTCTGGGCCTTCTTTGCAGAAAAGAGCTACCATGTAGCATAAGGAATCAAGAGGACAAGATGAACCCATCTTGTTTCTGACCAAAGTCGATGTGGACAGTGTGGCACCCAATTCCAACTCTGTTGGTGTACGTAGTCAGCAACACCCAGAATCATCTGGAAAGTCTGGTTTCTATGTCTGCATTCACTGATATAGTATTTTCTTTTCTCTGGGCCTTCTTTGCAGAAAAGAGCTACCATGTAGCATAAGGAATCAAGAGGACAAGATGAACCCATCTTGTTTCTGACCAAAGTCGATGTGGACAGTGTGGCACCCGATTCCAACTCTGTTGGTGCAGAAGCTTCTCAAGTCTGACAAGGTGGCTCAGACGGTAAAGCGTCTGTCTACAATGCCAGAGACCCGGGTTCGATCCTTGGGTTGGGAAGATCCCCTGGAGAAGGAAATGGCAATCCACTCCAGTAATATTACCTGGAGAATCCCAAGGACAGAGGAGCCTGGTAGGCTACAGTCCATGGGGTTGCAAAGAGTCAGACACGACTGAGCAACTTCACTCACTCACTCATTTTAGGCTTAGAAAGCCAAAAAGAAAGCTACAAAACTTGCCCAGGTTGACCAGCACATGGAAAGGAGAAAATTAGTGGTTGGGTTGGCAATACATTCCATATTCAACCAACAGCATCCCAGGTTGTAAAGAATCCTTTACCGATGCAAGAGACGCAAGTTCAATTCCTGGGTTGGGAAGATCCCCTGGAGGAGGAAATGGCAACTCACTCCATCTTGCCAGCAGCATCCCATGGACAGAGGAGCCTGGCAGGCTACAGTCCATGGGGTTGTAAAAGAGTTGGATATGACTTAGTGGCTAAACAACAACAACAACAATCCTGCAAATTAAATGACTACACCTGTAAGATTATACTCAAGTTGCAAAAAGCACTACTTTAAAAAAATATTTATTTATTTATTTTGGCGGCACAGGGTCTTAGCTGCAGCATGTGGGATCTACTTCCCTAACCAGGGACCAAACCTGGTCTCCTGCATTAGGAGTATGGAGTTTTAGCCACTGGACCACCAGGGAAATCCCACCAAAGCACTATTTTTATTGCTTTCAGTTTTGAGGGTTTTCTTTTTTTCTCATTTTTATTTTTCAGTTAGGAAAACAACCGTCCCCAAAACCAAAGTAATGACTTCATGTCTTACATACCTTGGAATTCTCCTTGCAATCTGTCAACCCAACAAATGGGTGAATATATTATCTTAGATCACAGAGGCTAGAACAATGACCTTTTTTACTCTGTCTTAAGTACAAGGTGACAAATCACAGGTGCTCATTTCTTACACATAACAATGAATGAATAGCAGTGGATGAATAATGATGAATAAGCAAGAGGCATGCAAACGCCTTCTGACCACTAATGGGCAGTGTAGTATTTCCAGTGTAATAATTATCATAAAGGTATTAATATATGGAATTATGAGACTATGTAATAGGAGGTCTTGACTTAGGGGTATCAGTGAAATTTCCCTTGGGAAAGAGATAAAGGGTATATAGGGCTGTTCATAGGACTTCCCTGGCGGCTCAGACGGTAAAGCGTCTGTCTACAATGCCGGAGACCTGGGTTCGAGCCCTGGGTTGGGAAGATCCCCTGGAGAAGAAAATGGCAATCCACTCCAGTACTATTACTTGGAAAATCCCAAGGACAGAATAGCCTGGTAGGCTACAATCTATGGGGTCGCAAAGAGTTGGACACAACTGAGCGACTTCAGTTCAGTTCAGTGCTGTTCATTAGGAAAAAGGGTAGAAAGAACATTCTGGGCTTGGGGTCAGCATATTAAAGGCCATGGGGCAAATCCAGCTCGTCACATATTTATAAATATATATTTGATCAGCTGATAGCCATGCCCACTCATTTACATAGTGTCTGCAGCTGCCTTTGGATAAGATGGCAAATTTCAGTAGTTAGGAAAGAAATTATATGATTTTCAAAGTCTAAAATATTTATTATCTGCATCTTCACAGGTAACATGTTATTGACCTATATTCTAGGCAGAAGGAATAGGATATACAAAAGCCCTCTCTGGCCAGAGATGCACATTATCTACATTATTATGCACATTATCTACAATCTACACTATCAGTAGATAATGTATTCTAATGTTTATGTTTGTTAGGATCAATATTGTGCTTTTGAAGATGAATGTTTAGGGGCATTCACTGGTTATTCACTCAGAGAATTTTTTTAAAAACATATTCAGTGCATAATCTACAACTATATTTAGTGAATGATAACTCCTAAATTTAAAAACAGAACAACAACAAAACACCTCAAAAGAAAATCAATTAGAAGAAATTCAACAACAGGACACAAACCAGTAGACAAAGAGAATCTGTCACCAAACTCACTTTCCTCTTCTGTGTGTAGTGACCAGGGGCACGAGAGAAATTAAAAGACCTGACCTGACAGTTTTGTACTGAAAAAAGAGTTTCCAATAATACCCTGATGATAGCCAGTTTGATTTGGGGTACAGAAAACAGTCTATTCAGCAAACAGTCTTGTTCCTGCTGCTGCTGCTGCTAAGTCACTTCAGTCGTGTCTGACTCTGTGCGACCCCAAAGACAGCAGTCTACCAGGCTCCCCCATCCCTGGGATTCTCCAGGCAAGAACATTGGAGTGGATTGCCATTTCCTTCTCCAATGCAGGAAAGTGAAAAGTGAAAGGGAAGTCGCTCAGTCGTGTCTGACTCTTCGCGACCCCATGGACTGCAGCCTAGCAGGCTCCTCCATCCATGGGATTCTCTAGGCACGAGTACTGGACTGGGGTGCAGTTGCCTTCTCCGAGTTTTGTTCCTACACATCGTTTATTCCCTACTTAAGTGACCCTCTAGACACACACACAGACTACAGGTGCCTATGAATGTTTTAAAAGTAAGCAACCAAAGACTTGATCTTGCCAGCCCTCCCTAGGATTCAATTCACTTAACAGTCTACCAAGGTCACAAGAGTTATCAAAGATTTTGCTTATTTAAATAATTAGAATAAATACTAAGTAGTTAGTTAACCAAGTTGTAATCAGGGGTAATTTCTCACTGTTATATCATGATTATTCCATCATGGTAGAGGGAAAAGTGTGAGCTGTGTTGTTTGAAGCCAGCAATTTGTAAAGCCACAGCTGAGATGAGCCTGATATGTATATTTCTAGAATGTTATACTTACAAGCAATACATTGCAAAGTTTTATTAATAGGTCTGGAAGGGACCTATGTATGGGTCATGTACATCTCATCATATTGATGAGAAAAATATGTGCTGAAGTGATCCACTGCGACTCAACCCAGGTTTTCATCCATCAATTCATCTTTACTGCTACCCTTTGAAAACACCCATGTTTGCATGGGGGAGCCCCTGAGTTCCATAAGATCTACAGCTGACTCTCTGACAGATGGAGGGAAGACATCTGAACAGCCAGGGCTCTGCATTGCACCAGGTCTGCTTTTCTGGGACGGACTGATTAGCTTCTTTAGGCAACACACTCTGTATTTCAGAAGCAACACTGAAGGCCACGAGGCAAGTGAACCGAACAGATGGTCTCTGATTGATACACTTAACATCCTACACTCCTCAAAGGGCAGTCTGAATCTCTATGCCTGCATCTCAAGGAGATGCTGTCCATCCATTGTACATACTGTATGTTCCTCTACAAGCCTGTGTGTCTTCATTTATTTCTGAAACATTTATGATATGCTGAGGACATGTTATGTGGCAGGTCCATGACAAGAAAACAATAGCAATGAAAACAGGGTGAAATATTTTAAGTGACACCCTGAGAGTATATAAGCTTCCCAGGTGGCTCAGCGGTAAAGAATTCTCCTGATAATGCAGGAGACGCTGATATGATCCCTGGGTCAAAGAGATCACCTGGATGAGAAAATGGCCAACTCACTCCAGTAATCTTGCCTAGGAAATACTATGGATAAAGGAGTCTGGAGGGCGATAGCCCATGGGATCACAAAGAGTAGGACACGACTTAGTGACTGAATAGCAACAACAAAAGTACACAAATAGGGTTAAAACTAAGTTATATTTATTGCATCTGTGCATATAGGACTTGAAGTTAGATTTAAAGACGTCAGATTCCAGACAAATCATTGCTGTGGCTTTCACATTTTCTGGTGATCAGCACTATTCTGACTTAGTTTTCCTGGGAACACCAGTATCTGCTGTGCAATATTGATGAACTTGAGTTTGGAGCTCCTAGCATTCTATCTCTCTATGAATAATAGGGAACACATAAATGATTAAAACAAGGCAACCAGAAACCTGATCTTGCCAGTCCTCCTTGCTATCAAATTCATTTATCAGCCCACCAAGGTTACCAACCTCAACTCCCTAGAGCCCAGCTGCTAAAATGATTAACTGGTCCATTCTCTTATTTCATTCATTTAATTTGAAGGAGAAAAAAGTGAAAATATTTTAAATGAATTGACCTGTACACAATTACATTTAGCTTGCTGCATCCTCTAAAATATGTACTAATGGTATTGAGAAGCATCAGAGATAAGAGTGAACAAAGAAACTATAGCTTTTATTGCATATCTTCTTCATATTAATTAACTTGTTATCCCAGGTTTAGTCTTCTCTCTACAATTCTCCAGGCTATTCTAACCTCAAATGCATATGAATGGAAAGAATACATTGGTAGATATAAAGATCTAATTGGATTTCTCTAGAAGATATAAACATTTAAGAGATTTTTTAAAATGTATTTACATTTGTAGTGATTAATGGAGAATCCTAATGTTGAGTAAAGCATACTTTCCTCAAACCTCAGGGCAAAATTAGTCTGTTAGATGTTTCATGAAAATGATATCACTTTCTTCATGGAATAATAAACATAGAGAAAATGATAGCAACATATGTGTAGATTTATTTATTTTCATTGCAATGACCAAATAATCAAAGGATCAATTCTGTCTAAGCACCTGTATAGCATTATGTAGTATTTTAATATGATTAAGGTAGATTATACTCAACAGTGTATTGGTCAATATTTAACAACCTGTTAGGGTGTGGGAGCCCTGATTTGCAGTGTGTTGGTATTTATGTGATTAATACACACACCATGACTGATGTAAAGCCTTCAATATAAATTCATTGGACAGGGAGTAAAGAAGAAATGTGTTATAATGCATCATTATATAGTATTTTCTCCATACAGAATCTGCCAGATTTAGTAAATAAAAAGCAAAAATGTCCAGTTAAATCTGAATTTCAGATAACCAATACATGATTGTTTTAGTGTAAGAATTTCTATGTGATATTTGAGACATGCTTAGAAATTTATTCATTTTTTTTTTCTGAAATTTAAATTTAACTGGGCCCCTGGATTTTATCTGGTATTCTTAATATCAACACCATAGACATAACCTCAAGGGCATAAATAATAGTAAAATGGAATGAGTTTTGAGGATTTTTTACTTTTCTTTTGAAAATAATTTACATTTTAAGTTTACATAATTTGATTTTTTCATAATGGCTATGCTTGAAAACTGGCTCACAAAATTCCTAGCAATTTAACCATTTGCTGTTGCAAGTCAGTGTTGCATACCTCTGGTATTATATTTAAGTATAAAACGTCTAAGCCAGAGAGTTAGACTTTGAAAATGCAATGATAGTACAAATTTTAAAGTGTAGCTTTTTTATTCAGAATATCACTATGAATTTAAAACAGCTCATAAACATGGCTTCATTCACTTTCCATTGAAATAAATTTCAGTGGAATTGACCTCTCCCAACCCCCACACCACCCCTTAACTCCCACTCTTGGAAAAACTTCTCTGTAGCAAGGAAAAATGCACTTTCAGATTTCTTCCTTTTCATTTTTAGAGATTTGTGTCATGACCAGCCATCTTTTGAATTGGGTGATCTTATGAAAAAGCTCTAACTTCAAACCTTCTGCCACTTTTCCATGGGCTAGAGGATAGAGATCGAGAGTAGGTGGTCCTTTTATTTCCATGTTTAGCTGAGCACTTTGATCAGATATTGGTAATGTAAAGATAAGCCTGGAAGTCTGTTTGGGGTACAGGTGAAAAATCTGCACCAGTTCACAGAGTGATTAGATTAGAAGTGTGTAGGCTTGCAGATAAGGCGAAGAAAATGGGATTAAGATGAGCTCTAGACAACTGGGTGTGGAGGAGGCCTGAACAACCATTTACCTGATTTTGAAAATAATAAAAAAATAAGATAAAATAAAAAAAGCAAGAATCCTTCAGTCAGTCAAACTTAACACTCAAAACGTTTTCTCTTTTTGACATGAGGGCATTTCTATTTCATGGTAAAAGCTTGCATTGTGAATTCTTTCTCTCTGTGTGTATACACACACACACACACACACACACACACGTACAGTTTTTTTTATTAGATTAAGCTTTATTTTAGGTTTTCTCCAAGTGATGTATACCCAGTACACATTCTATTTCATATTACAAGTTTATGTACTATCTAGTTTAATTTTTAGTCAACATTTGCCCTATATGTTGATTTCAGAACACCACATGCAGCATTAAAACAGTAGTTTGCATTTTATGTCAGAACCTGTACCTGACAAAGACATCTAGATGAAAAATACCAAATTTTTATATCAGTACTAGTTCTGTTAGCAGCAGCAGCAGCAATCTAGCTTATCTTCTTAATTTTCTTATTTCTTGTATTAGAAAATTGTGTCACAAATAAACCCTAATGTTGGGAATGATTAACAGCAAAAGGAGAAGAAGGTAGCAGATGATAAGATGGTTAGATAGTATGACTGACTCGGACATGAATTTGAGCAAACTTCAGGAGATAGAGAAGGACAGGGAACCTGGCATGTTGCAGTCCATGGGGTCGCAAAGAGTCAGAAGCAACTTAGCGACTGAATGACAACAACATCACAAATAGGATGGTTGAAGTCTTTTCTATTTGAAGTCTTCAACATGTTTGAAATCTTTTCTATTAATTCAAATATTAACTCAGCAAAATACTCTTCTAAGTTCCTCATAGATATTTATAAACTTTAGTTACCAAACTTGAGTTGTAATTATGCCAGAAATCTGTGTTGTTGGTAGCAATTGAAAAAGACAGAATTGAACCATTTTACTAGTATAACAAGGTCTTAAAATCTTCTTCTGGACTTCCCTGGTGGAGCAGTGGATAGGAGTTCACTTGCCAGTGCAGCAGACATGGGTTCAATCCCTGGTCAGGGAAGATTCCACATGCTGTGGGGGCAGCTAAGCTTAGGTAAGCCACGGCTACTGAAGCTCACTCGCCTAGAGCCTGCACTCCTCAACCAGAGAAGCCACTTCGAGGAGCGCCCTCGCACTGCAATGAAGAGTAGCCCTGCAGGAGCCACTAGAGAAAGTCCTTGTGCAGCAACAAAGACCCAGCACAGCCAAAGTTTAATGAATGAATGGATTTTAAAAAGCTACACATTCCTCTAAAACAGCTTATCAAGGGAATTCCCTGGTGGGCCAGTGGTTAGTGCTCCATTTCCACTGCAGGAGGCCTGGGTTCAATCCCAGGGTTTGATGTGTGATCGGGGAACTAAGATCCCACATGCCATGGCCCAAAAGTAAATAAATTAATTAATTTTTAAAATAAAAGAAATTAGCTTATAAATATTCCAAACATAACCAGCTAAAAAGTAGAATGGACAAAATATAAGTGAATGAGAATATTTCTGACTTCCTTTTTCCACTACTCGCTTCATTTTCTCTGTTGTTGTTGTTGTTATTCTTATCCAGAAACTCAAGGTGTCTTTACCCAGTGGAATGGTCCAATTCCATTCCTAAAGCTTCTGAATCCTGTGGTTCTGACTTGTTTGGGTGTTGTAATTTTCTATCAGCTTTACTTTTGGACCTGAAAATACTGAAAGACAGACCAGAGAATCCCCTGGCTTTCACATATAGGCCTCCAATTGTTTAGCAGCAACCCAGTTTCCTCTTGGTAATCAGATGAATCATGTTAGCTGGTAGATTAATCCCCTTCTTTTCCTCTTTGCTCAGTGGCATGCAGATTCCAAACTGGCAAGGTGGTAGTGTCATCTTCCAATTCAACAGAACTACTATTGTATTCCCAGTGGAATATTCCACTCTTGGGAAATAAGAACTCTAAGCCAAAAGATGGGTGGGCTCTCCTGGTGGCGCTGCAGTTAAAGAATCTGCTTGCAAAACAGGAGGTACCTGAGGTGCAGTTTCAATCCCTGCATTGGGAAGATCCCCTGGAGGAGGAAATGACAACCCACTCCAGTGCTCTTGCCCAAAAACTCCCAGGGACAGAGGAGCCTAATACGGTCCAAAAGGTCTCAAAGAGTCAGACACAACTAAGTGACCTAACACAAGCCAGCAGATCTCACAGTATAGGGACAGAAAGCAAAAATTCTGCAAGTAAGTTACAAACTGAGAAACTATAACTTAAAAACTGGCACAGTTGTTAAATGAACAAAAAGAATAAAGTATACATACATCTTAATGGGCTTCCCTGGTGGCTCAGCCTGAAATGCAGGAGACCCTGTTTCAATCCCTGGCTCAGGAAGATTCCCTGGAGGAGGAAATGGCAACCCATCCTGTACTCTTGCCTGGAGACTTTCATGGACAGAGGAGTCTGGAGGGCTATAGTCCCTGGGGTCACAGAGTTGAACATGACCAGATGACTAACACACACACACACACACACAGACACATACCTTAATTAACATACTAGAGAAACAAAATTATAACCGTGAAATGAAATCAGAATATTATATAAAAGGAATACTCAAAGAATACTTAGGAAAGAGATCTTAGAAATTAAAAATGTAATAGCAGAACTTTTTAATTTAATATAAGAGGATGAGAATAAAGCTCTGGGAATGTCACAGAAATTTTTAAAACTAATTAAAAGATAGAAAATAAAAGAGAAAAGATACAAAAGTTAGAGGACCAGTCCAAAAATTTCACCATCCAATTGATAATATTTCAGAAAAGGAGAAAAAAATAGACCAAGGAGGATATTTAACCAAAAACTGAGGGAGTTTTTCAGAAATCAAGAATGTCAGATTTTTAATAAAAATGTCCATAACAGTAGACTAAACTTAGACCCACACTAAGGTTCATTGTCACTGATCACATACACTTAGAACAGAGAAAAGATCTTACAAGTTTCTAGAGAGAGAGAAAAAAGTTACATACAAAGGATCAGGTAAATGGATCCCACTAGCAATATTGCAAGGAGATGTTGCTACTACAGTCTATATGGCAGACCTTGTTCCCACCTTGAGGAAAGCTTTGTTCAGTCAGACCTTATGCAGGAGTGCATTATATTTACATAAAAGACAGAAGATGAATAAAGGCAAGGGTAGAGATGCTCTGGTTTAATTGGGTATAGGGAGCCTGGTGCCATCTCTGCATCTTTTGTTCTTTGAACACAGTACATTTGTACGAAACTACTGTCCTGACAAACTTAACACTGTGTTATCATCTCAGGGTGAGGGGATGGTAGTGTCTCAGCAGTGAAAGGATTCAGTTTCAATAAATCCCAAGAAGATGTCTGCCTATCATTCTTGTTTTAAACTTTCAAAGAATTATCTAAAGTTTGGAATAGCTTAGCTATATCATCCATCCAATAAATGACTGCCTTCTGTAGGTAAAACACTGAGGATACAGTGTAGAGTCCTTACCAGGAAGACAGGCTTTTAACACCTAATTACACCATCAATTATTTAATTACAATTGTGTGGAGTGCTATGAAGAGAAAGTACAGGATGCTTTGACAGTGTGGGGCTATGAAGACTTCCTTGAGGAAATGACATTTATAAAGATCACTGGTTGATTAGTGGGAATTAATTAGTCCAAGAGATTGCAAATCCAAACTCCTTCTGGGTGGCAAGCAGCTAACACCAATGTGTACCTGGCAGGGGTAAGACTGAAAGAAAAACAAAAGGCCCTAAGGCAGATTGGAGGAAGTCTCCTGGCCTTAAGGCATTCAAATTCCAGTTTTAAAAATCTCTGGACTGGCCAAACAAAAGAAGTCTGCAGCCAAAGACAGCAGGAGGCCTGGCATGCTGCTCCGGCTCTCAGATCCAGGCAGGAGGAAAAGCAGAAACAACGGCCCCGAGGCGGGAAAAGCTAGCTGTCTGTTTTGAAGGTGAAGTCGCTCAGCCGTGTCCAACTCTTTGGGACCCCGTGGACTGTAACCTACTAGGCTTCTCCTACCGTGAGATTCTCCAGGCAAGAATACTGGAGTGGATTGCCATTTCCTTCTCCAGGGGATCTTCCCCACTCAGGGATTGAACGCGGGTCTCCCGCATTGGAGGCAGATGCTTTAACCTCTGAGCCACCAGGGAAGCAACCTTGATGGATGAAGGAGAGAATGGATCCACCCTGGCAGATGATGGAGAGGAGCATCATCTGCAGGAGAAGGCTTAGGTCTTCATCCCGAGTATCCTTGGATGCACTGAGGGTTTTAAGC